>JAODUD010000019.1:7749626-7770121 GCA_026784285.1 Stomatorhinus walkeri | reverse complement strand
GTGTGTGTGCTATTGTTATAATTTAAGTAATAAACAATGGAGCTCCAGAGTTCAGCAAATATCTATGACTATGATGTAATCAAATAGGTATCCAAGGTACATGCAGGTCAGTTCTAGTTTATAATCATTTGGTCTTAAGGAACCTAAATCTTATTACAATCGGAACAAGTAGGAGTACGGCTTGTTAAGATACGTCTACAATCAAATAGTTTAGCGATGTAGCGTATTGCTATGAATACCAAAAAACTAAGACATATTTGGTATTACATGAATAATTAAGAAAAAATAGTGTTTGACCAAAATCATTTTATAGCATCACCGACTTCAGGGTGAAGTAGTGTGAAGCAGGCTGTGAGAAGACGGAGTTAAGGTTTCTCGTCTGCCCCTTATAATATCTGCCTCTTATAATGTTTCATGTGGCAGATTAGCTGCCATTATTGCCCCTGTCCCCAGCAAAATTACTGCTCTATGGCTTCCCTTCAGTCATGATTCATTAAGGGATAATCCGCCAGCATGCTCTGATTGTGTCATTTTACTAAACCTCTGCTTTCCATAATAATATTACACAATAAAACGTCTAGCATACCTCTGTAATAGCCGAATAGGCTAATTTGCAAATCACTGCATTCTGTGTTTATTTACATTTTGCACGGCCTCCCAACTATTTCGGACCTGGGATTGTATCTTATGTAACTTGGCACGATTGTAACACATTGAAAATTATTTTAATATTGAGGCAGTTCATTTATTTCTTTATGTACATAAATACAGAGATTCTGAAACTCGTTTCGGTACCATTCAAATACTTTTACAAACAAAAATTTGCATTAGTGCGAATTACGCTGCAGCACACACTATTAATAGTGAGTCACATTTAATATTTAAAAATGCTCCTCAGGGTTAATCGCAAATGTCAGATTTAACCCAAAAACACAAATCATTTACTCTTGCTTGAATTCTCTGGCCCTCACACACAATACCTTTGTGCAAACGAACATCTCATGACTTGTCTGATTCACATGGCTAATGAATGACGTGCTGCTCATGTGATGGATATAACTGCATTTTCGAATCCAGAACAAATACCCCCTTTTAGAAAGTTTCTGAGAATGAGAAAGCGGCCTTCCAGAAAGAGCATTAAAGTTTTAGGCATTTTTATAACACGCATGTACTCCTCATGTTGCATGGGCTTCTGCTGAGCGTGCAAGTAAGATACGTGCTACGTATCACCCATAGTGTATGATTGTGTGTGTGTGTGTGTGTGAGAGAGAGAGATAGAGAGAGAGACCATTTTTCGGTCCCCACAACCCCAGCAGGGTGTTGTGTGGCTGAGCAGCCTAACCCTCTGTGCCTTTGATCAGAGGGTTGTTGGTTTGAGGCTGGCCTTGGCAGAATGGTTGTGTCCTTGTGTGTCCTTAAGCAAGGCCCTTAATGCCGGTGCCGTAGGTGATTGAGCCCTTGCTGTGATTACCAAGAGAATATTGCCGTTTCTGTAATGTATTCAACAGAGCTGGGTAATTCAGGTCCGGAGAGTAAAAGTTGAGTACAAAGAGTCACAGTCAGAGAGTACTCAGCTGATTGGCTGAAACAAAAGCATGGTCTGGGAATTCCGGACAGTCCAGTTTTTGCTACCTCCCACCTCCCAGCCAATCAGGAACACCGAACACCTGGCACAGGTGTGCTGGGAGCTGAGAGGATGCAAAAACGTGGACTGTCCAAGGTTCCCTGAGGACTGGGTTGGGAAACACTGTCATAGAGGATTCTGAGGAAAACAATTTATATAGAATATCTTAATGTTGATTTATATATTTTGAATGGTTGCTAGTTTCTCATTCATCTCTCTGTAGCCACAGTGTTTCAGAGACATGTCTATCTGTTTGAAGCAAGTCTGGAAATGTCTTTCACAGGAGGCTTCCATCCACTTCCCGACTTTTAATCGGCTGCGCCTTCAGCAGTGAGTGCAGAGGATGGTGATGACAGTGATGACAGATGACAGCTAACATTTATGCCAAACCCGTTGAAAACGCATTTACGCTTGAATTGCTAATCAGTCAGATTTATTTTACCTAAAGATTCCAAACAGTTGGCCCAGCGGAGAGGGAATAAAACACGCTGCAATGTAAATTGTGGAAGGGAAAGTGCTACTGCAATTACGTTTGGGTGACTTGAACTGTAACTGGAGCCCAGTTGTGTATTTACAAGGGTCCTTTGAAAAGAATGCCTGAGCCCAATTGCTTCAATTATGCAAATTAAGTTGACATCAAAGCAGTTGGGGCTGGAAGGGCTGACACATCGAAATTACAAGTTGAGAGATTTACTTTTCTATTCTTTTTCTTTTCTGTCTTGCATATGGAAGGTAAGACTTCCTTTCCACTGTCTCCTTAGGCACAGCATCACCATGGTTTGCTTGGAAGGAAGCATCATGAAGAACAATCTGCCAATTGTGGGGTAGCAGATTTGTTGTGCCTTGTTCCGGAGAGGGATGAAAATACCCTGTAGGCAAGGAGGTGGGTCATAAGACTACAGAAAGGATTACCTTGAACTGGAGTCATAAGACCTGCCTGAACAAAGAGCCGGCTCACATGCTCATCATATGAAGCGTTCTTCATAAGGGGATGGAATTCAGGGTGCTATGGGCTTCAGTGGTCGGACTGGGAGCAGAAGATGAGGAGTGTGCATCTGGTTGGGACGCCCCGAGCAACCTCAGGCCAGGCACGTCTCTTCCATTCTCCTGTGCATCTTCCTCTGTGGTTTCCATGAGATAGCCTCTCATCAAACGCCAAGGTAGGGAGCAAACCGTATGATATATCTGAGTGCGTGAAGACCTAGAACATCCACGCTTTAAATAATCAGTGGGGCTTGCCGGTAGTACATATTTTTCAACTCAGGATTTTAAATATCAACTGATGCAAATAAATGAGGCCAAGAAGCTAGAGTTTCTTGTGCAGTTCGACCTGAAATATCATGTAATATATCTGAAATTATGACGGACTGCTGCATCCCAGTGAAGAATTTCCTATAGAACATTTAGTGGAGAGAAACTTGATTTGTATTCTGTTCAGTAATCAGAAGACTGTTGGCAAAACATTTTTTTGTCTAATTTAGCATTTTTAAATTTATGAAAGATTTTCGAAAGATGACGGTTAATGTCCCATTAAGCCAACTCATTTTTAAGTGTTTCAGAATAGTTTATGTCAGTTATCCTAGAATGGTTTGGAAAAGAGTCAATGAGGGCAAGTTGAAAGACACATTTCTATAATATTTTTACTATGTTGTTCTTCATGTTTTAGTTGTTGTTTGGTTGTTCATTAGTAAATTAATGTGAGCTCTCCGAAAAGAGCTTCCACGACAGTGATGATCAGATGTCACTGTTCAGCTCTTGTTCATTAAGCTGTCTGGGTCCCTGCTAGGTCGAACCTCGAGCTGCGACTGGATTTTTCCAATCCTCTTTGTCACCCCTGTCTGAACTTCCTGCAGAGATTTCCTTTAAACATTCTGATTTTAATTAGGATTAAGCCAAGCACAAAAACCCATATAGATAATGCTTTGAACCGAGGTTTTATTAACCTAACAGCCTGTTGATTTAGGAATAACGCTTTAGTGTAATTGGTATTACGGCCAATTAGACAAGGAAAACAATGAGATTGTGGACCAACACTGCAAATACTCTATTCCCCTAGAACAGCAGTAACTGTGTGCGAAGGTCATTTTGCTGTCATACAGCAACAACCAGGGTTGTCATAACTTCCAAAGTTATTACTTGTAGAATAATTATTGGAAGTACGCTCTTCTGTGCTCGCCTTGCATCACACTGCGTTTTATGGATGCCCTGGGGTATAATAAGCCTGAATATTGCAGCAAGGGCAACTGAGTCTCCACACTGTGCTTTTGCGTTAATAACAACAGCACAATTTATTAGACCTATCTGCGCATCGCGCAGTACTGCATCCTGGGACTTTCCAGGGCTGCGCTAAGCCTCTGTTTTAGCATTCTCAGGATTATGATTAGGCTCCGAATAAGAGGATTTGGAACATCCAGGACAGCTAAATTTTGGACTCATGTGGCTAATAGCAGAATTCTGGCAGTAGTAGGTATTACACATTGGTGTGAACATTTTAGGGGAGAAGAACTGTCTGTTCATCGTGTGTAGGCCTACATCATTTACATTATTACTTCCAGATATTGGTTTTAGGACTACTTAGTCTTTATTGTTTTTAAGAGTCACATTATTCCATGTCTACCTTCTACAATCGTTCTGAGTTGTTCAAGTTCATCTTTTCTCTGCATAATTGTCAAGCTTAGGTAAAGTATGATGTCTAAATTTATAGTCAGGGATTGACATAAGTGGTACATAAGTATGCATTAACCTTTAAAAGCGATAAATGAATTGCAGTAGATTAATGTAACAGCACAAATACGTACGTATTTTATGTGCATTTGCGCCGATATGACAAGAAATTACCACACATGTTAACCTCTATACTGCAAATGAAGTATGAATTAGCATATATAGGTTAAAATGCACGATCATTTTGTACATACGCATTCATGCTGTTACAACAATCGATTGTCGCCCGTATCTATAGGCGAATGCGTACTTGCGTATCAGTTATGTCAATCTCTGTTTATAGTGTATTGTTTACATGGTTTATACTGACAGGAACCAAATGGGGGCTTTGTTTCACAAAATTAGCCATAACAATTCAGGTCTACTATAATCTCATTTTACTTCTTTCCCCTGCCCAGCACCCCTAACTCGAGTGCAGATGCCATGAAGTGGTTGCAGGAATGGAGGAGGGGAATCAACTGATCTACTTAGTGGTCAATTACCTATTCAGTATCAGAAAAAGTGTCTCAGAGGAGCATTGTGCTGCAACCATTCACCATTCATTCATTGCAGGCTATTGGTCTGTTTCTCGGAGTATCTCCATGTTTTGAACTTACATTGAACATTTACACGTTATTCATGCAGTATACGTCGAATATGACCAGGGGAATTAGTGACACCCAGGTCCGATGTTCCGTGGTCTAAAAAAGTTGTTTCAAAAGAACCTTTCATGAAAAGAATACGGTATTTTTTTTTATCTCTCTCTCGCTCCCCCTTTTCTACACTCATTTTCCTCCTAATCTATCACTCCCTTCCGGGCAGCTGCGCAGCTGTAATATTTTACATGTGTTAAAAACAAAATACAATAAATAAACAAATAAAAATAAATTGACCAACATGAGGGGCCTATGCAGAGTCTATAGAGCTCCTCATGGTAAAGCAAATATGTCTGACACAGCAGTGCATTCAGACCATTATTCTGCTTGCTAAAGCTGCCGGGCAGGACACACACACACACACACACACAAATATATGGTATTAGAATATTACTTTGTAAGGGATCAAGTAGGCCATTGGACACATGCAGCAGATATACTCTCAAACTGATGATCTTGATAGTTACTGGCACAGCACATATAGATATAGCTACTAGAGGCACTACTAGAGTAGCAATAGAAGTATTGATAATGTAATACAATTACAAAATAATTCCTTTCATGTGTTCTAATAGTCTTGTTTAGTTTGCATTTATTGACTATTACTATTAATGATATGAATTATTATAACAAATCAAATCAAAATTAAGATTATTTTAGTGACCTTAGCAAACATGCGACTTACCTGGTTTAAGGAAATAGGACTATTTGATTTCCAGTGGTAACAACCTTTTACAAGTGATCAGAAACTGAGGCATTTTCAAAATTAATGTATCTTGCCTGAGTAACAGATCTTTGTCGCTTTAAATTTCATGTACTGAGGTTAAAACAGTAAAACGTAGTAGGTTTACTTAATTGTGTTCCTGTGCTGTGTTTGAATGCTTTCCATTTTCAAGGACCACTCCTCCAGACCAAAGGAATTAACTGTGCCATGAGCATTGCATCATGGGAAATCACGGGCAGTTTAGAGAGAATAAGAATAGACGACGCAAGCCTGCAGCCAAATGGAATACAACCAAAGTAATGTTCCATATTTGGAATGGCCATAGTATATTATGTTAAGCTACCGTATATCTGGGGAACTGCCTTTAAGCTTCTAAATTTGTGTATGTACCATAGAGACTTGGACAAATGCCTTGTAGAAGATCTGGGTAAATAGCCCAGTCAGGTCCAGCTGTATTAGTCAGAAAAAGATTCTCTTTGGAAAGCTTTCCATCGTCCTGAAAAGAAAAAATTTTTTGGATTAAGTTATAGAGCACCTCACAATGTCCCTGTTGAATATTTGAATATGAGGCTCTAACATGTTTTCTGTTGTTGGGCTGAAGACCGAGGGAGCTGATGTACGTGGTGTGGACCTCCCCCTGTGGCCTGTGGGGTTCCCTTTGTCATCCTATGCCTGGAGCTCCAGATAGGCAGGGACAGCAAAGGGAAGCTCAGCTGCCACCACTGACCTCATAGTGACGCCACAGCTATTGGCTGAGGTTAGCCAATCACGGCTTTGCTTGTCGACATGAGCCAAAATGGACGGGGCTGGTGTAGCTCCTATTCTCATGCCCTTTGGCCCCAGCCCTGCTTCATCCAGCTCACAGAGATCCCTCCTGATCCTACATGTGTGTATTTGAACATATGTGTTTTTGATCTGCATATCACTATCCTCTGTGTGCATGTGTATAAGTGTGTAACTGTTCTGTCTTATCAATGTTTTCCTTTGTTAGTCTGTTTTCGTTGTTTAAAAACTGCAGCACAAGAACAAATTTCCCTTATACTGTATTATAGTGACAATAAAGCTCTCGTATCTCTTATCTTAAACTGACAGGTATTATAGCCTCCATTTCCCAAGCAGGTTTGTCAGCAGCCGTCATCTCCTTTACCCACAAATATACAAATGCTGGATGGTAGGACTGAGCTAGTCCCCAGATCTCCTTTAAGGTATGCCCAGCAGGTCCTCCTAATAACCATACAGTGCATGAAATCCCTGACCTTTGAAAGCAGAGAGAGAGAACTTATACCAGCATTGTTTGACAGTGAACTTGTAAATATAAAGAGGAAAAGGGAAGAGTAATATGCACACAGTTGATTGCTGAATAATCCACCACTAACTTATTAAACTCAATAATGATATGACAATGGTGACAACAATGATGCTGTTTTAAATGTTTAAAAATTGATGTCTCTGTAAAATATTATTTAATCTTGTCTGCAGAAGATAAACACAATGCAGTTAATAAACGTCATCACAATCAAATTTGTCCTACTTTCATTTTATTTTTTTGTCATTTGTCACCATATATTAGCATTCATTCAGAAATGCTGCAGAACTTAAAGGCCAAAAAGAAAACTGACACATGTTCTATTGGTAATGAATTTGAAGACACTAAATCCATGCAAGTATGGCACAGTGATGCAGTGATTAGCACTTTTGTCTCACATCATTGGGACCAGGGTGTGGTTTGGTCATCCTGTGGTCTGTGTGGATGCCAGTGCCTCACTGTGCTGTAAAAACAGTATCTTCCTTCAGATGAGACGTAAAACCAAGGTCTGGACTTTCTGAGGTCATAAAAGGTCCCTGGGCATCTATTGAAAGAGTAGATGTGGTAGCCCGATGTCCTGGCTAAAATTGCCCACTGTGACCCTATCAGATCTGGCCTCATAATCATCCCCTATATCTTATTGGTGGATTCTCAATTGCTCCTTCAGCACCTTAGCTGCAGTGTGGTGAGTGTACTGGTGCAGATTGGCTGCTGTCCCATCATCCAGGTGGGGGCTACACAGTGGTGGTGGCTGAAGTGGCTCCCCATTGGTTCTGTAAAGTGCTTTGGGTGTTTGAAAAAGTGCTATATAAATGTAACTTTCATTCATTCGTTCATTCATTCATATCTGGAGTTTTCTCTGCGTTCACTGGTTTGCTAAATATGCTAAGATGAACTGGAGTTGCTAAATTGCCCATACGTGTGGATGGTACTCCAACCTGAGTTATTCCCTGCCTTGCGCCCATAGCATTCAGACCTCTGCAACCCTGCACAGGACAAGCAGGTACAGAAGATGGATAACTCCACATTGTGCTTTTATACATTAAGTCTTAATTCAAGAAAACATCTAAGACAGGGTTATCCCAACCTGGTTCTCGGGAACCCCCACACGGTCCACGTTTTTGCTCCTTATCAGCTCCCTGCCAGACAATACACATTGTTTTCTCCCTCCCAGCGTCTTAAAAGGGAGCTAGGAAGGAGTAAAACCATGGACAGTCCGAACGTCCCCGAGGACCTGGTTGGGAACATACAGTATATGTGTACGCATTATATGAGAATATGTATGTGGCATATTATATTGTATTATAAAGTTTTTCACCACTAAATGTTCTATAGGAAATTCTTCAAATCTTGGTCTGGATTTGTACTTTCTGAGCCCTAACTTTCCACTTCTGGGTGTTACAAACAGTGATTAAGTAATTATGAGAGCATGAGTAACCAATGAACAGAATGGCTGGTAACAACACTTAATATTACAGCTCGCAATGGGTTGTATCTGATTTCTAACACAGATGTAACAGGTATAGGCCTTATGAGAACATATACCCCTGAAGAATAACCAAATACCCGGATCATAAGAAGATTTCAATTTTTTCCACTTAATGCAATCAGAGGGACTACAGGACATTAAGATGGAAATATATATAATAGTGATGGTTTATTGAAAGACACTTCTATTGGGCTGCTATTGTACGTCTTCCTTAACTTCCATATCAGAGGGGACAGGATAATCTGGACAGAATGCCAGCCATTCACAGGGCAGACTCACACTAATTCAAACGCTAAGGACAATCCAGAGATGCCGGTTCTGTACAATTTGAGCTGTGTAGAGAAGAACCCAGAACAAATATGTTGAGGACAAACAAGCTTCAGATACCAAAAACCATAGTGGAAACTGGGCTCCCAATCCTAGACACCTACCGCATACAGTTCCTCTCTGCTGTCTGGTCACATTACAATAAATTTTTAATACAAGTAAGAGATACAGGCTCCAGCCTGTCTGTCAGTCTTTGACACTTCCTTAGAAACTCAACCTCACACCCATCTATATAAAATCTATATAAAATTCCTTCACATTTTATGCTTCAGCTCATGCACAAGCTGGTAAAGATTGTGCTGTCTCATCCATTGCATTTATGAGAATGAATAAATTAAAATTATTTCACATAAAGGCAAATGGACATATGCATTGCATGTTATTGCAAGATGTTGGCTGGATATGGTAAGTCATTTAAGCTTTATTTCATTTCTAGAGGATATCACAAATATCAGATATTCTATTTTACCTAGTGAGATTCAGAACGTTTTTCTCATTAATTTCAATTAGTGATGGAATTTGAACTAGTTAAAACACAGTGAGTTAAAACTGAATTATAACTAGTTACAAATGAATTCCTGACGTCATAATTTGGTATTTTTACTAGTTCAAATTCCAGCTCCCTTTGAAATAAATGAGAAAAACGTTTTTAACCTCAATAACTTCAGATATCAAGATTTTGTATTTGAACTGTTACAATTTCCGAAATCAATAGTATACCAGAATTTGCATTCTAACTAATTCGAACTGAATTTGTGATATCCTCTAGAAAATAATATTAAAGGTAAAACGGCTTGCCATATAGTTGAATGGTATCTGCAAATACTGAATTACTCGAGGAGAGGTTCGGCAGAGAAATTTTAAGATAACACACTTTGACAGACATAATATCATAGTTTTACACAAATCATGGTAATTGTTGAAATATTTAATGAAGACTGGGGAAAAGACATAAAATAAACGTAATTTAAAAATGGCCACATCGTGACCATGTTTAAACCATCGTATGTGTGCTGCCGCGGATACAGCCTTACCACCAAGGTTTCTATTTAACTTGCATTTTACAGGATTTACTTCTCGAATTCTCCAATGGGCGGTGGCAACCCCGTGGATCCGTGCGGAACGGGGGATTCTAATCCCGAAACTGGCAACCACTTAATTTCACTCTCAGGCAAACCAATCGATCTGTCTATGCAAGCGAACAGTACCAAGCCAAAATGCCAGTAAGTAATGTTTTTCTCTGCAGATTTTTCATATTTACAATTGACATTGTTTTGCTGCCAATTAGCGAGCTGGCGTTTCCAAAACAACAGACTTAGCCGAGATTTCAGCTTCGCGCTGATGTTTCTGAAGTTTGCTATTACATGTGGCCAGCGCACATGGCTGCCTCACCCTGCAGCATTTTGATCAGCGCCATTACTCAGATGCGTGTCTGTTTTGGTGAATCATAACGTGGCGCATGAAAACAAACTGCTCCTTACGGCGTTAAGGTTTAGATCGTATGGTTCTGTACGTTTTACACTGTGGATTGGTTTTGTCTAACTAACTGTAGTTATTTAAACAAAGGTGTAAAAGCTGTTATAATTAACAGTGTGTTAATTAATCATATTTGTCTATTTATGTTTGCGTGCATTTTAAAGTTTACTTCAGTCTCTGGCAAATGTAGCAGTCAGCATCGGACATATCTATAAAGGAAACATTAAGCAAGATGGGGAGGAAACGTAGCGTGTCACTTTCGATGTGTATTGCAATAAGCATTGTGATGTGACTTTATGGACCTCCCTGGGCAACGTTTTCCTTGGGTCCTGGAGTCGTTATCCTGTCCATACACTAAGAAACGTGACTCGTTTCTGTACGTGGTAAAATGTTTTGATTGAGAAACGTGGTTTACAAGAGTGCATTTTAATCGAACGTTAAAATACGTTATGGTGCTGACCGCTGCTCGAATCGTTCATTTCCTGCTGGCCTGTTTCTAACTCGTAACTACTTTTGTTTTCTGTTTCAGTTGGCGAAAGATTTACTTCATCCTTCTCTTGACCTAGAGAAAAAACAGCACAAGAAAAAACGCCTGGTTCAGAGTCCTAATTCTTACTTCATGGATGTTAAATGCCCAGGTGTTTCTTTGGGTCTAGTTTTTGCCACTAACTGTACTCTCGTTTATATGGGTTTGTGCTGTTTGCTTGTTTATTGTAACAGAATTGTGTTGTTGTTTGCAGGCTGTTATAAGATCACAACAGTGTTCAGTCACGCTCAGACAGTGGTCTTGTGTGTAGGCTGCTCTACTGTGCTCTGCCAGCCGACTGGGGGGAAAGCCAGGCTGACCGAGGGTAAGTGGTTAAACACTCAATATATGAGATTTTACTCAGATCAGAATGTGTTTTTGTAAGCTGTCCTGCATGATTTCATCCATCCGACTTGAATTTGATAAGTTTTGGGTGACATTTGAGGGGGCACAAATAACGTGGTTACTGCTCGGTTACAAATCATGAACAAATATAACTGAAATACATGAACGGACATGGTATCAGAATGTAGCATCTAGTTTCTGGTTAATACGTTAAATAAGAATGTAGTACTACATATCCTCAAGTGTTACCAGATTTTGATTCAATGTTGTCGCATGATACAATAATTATTGATCCATTCTCTTTATACTTGCATAAATGGATCAAATTTGAATAATAGGTGGGTTCAGTGTAATGGTATGTTTTTTTTAGGTTGCTCTTTCAGACGAAAGCAACACTGAAGACATGTCAGTAATGGAATGATTACATCGTGAGAGATACGATGCACCCCACTGATCAATGCCTTAATATTGGTTCCAATGAAATGATTTTCACAGGCAGCAGGATATTTCTGCTATATTTACTGTAATTAAAGCCATGTTCTTTATGAATGCTTGATTTGTTAATTAAAAGCAAGAAACTTATTGGTCTGCTATATTTTTCAGTAAATTAAACATTTTATGAGAGTTGCTGCATAAATTGGGTTGAAAATCCCCTTGTCAAGAGGTTCATATTAACCCAGAACACTATCCTTCACTCTAAATTGCTGGGCATTCAGACAAGAAATGTTGTCCTCACAACACTTGTCAGATGTGATTAGCTGCACTGAAGCCAGATATTCATAAGCATCATTCACCATGAGCAGGTGTATTTCAAAAGGTTTTATCTAAATCTGTGATTCAACGGAGTCAACAAGATTATATAGATAAAGAACTAGTATTGGCCAAAATATTACAAGTTTTATATTATTACAGAAACTGACAAATCTTTACTTAACAGGTATTCTTACAGTGATAAACTCACCTTCACAGAAAGCATATTCCAGTCTTTGTGACAATAAGATGAACAGGAAAATGTCCAGGTTTATTTGGTGTATTTACTGACACAAGATCCCTCAACCAGGGTTGTACAAAAAGTACATAAACACACAAAACAGTTTCATGCAATCATACTTCACTTTGTGTCAGAGCCACAAAGGTCCCCATCACTGAGTTTGGCACTGCACTCCAGCCCTAGGCCCTTCGTCTTCCTCATAAGACTCCCCTCTGTGAGCACGCTGTTGGGAGCTGAGGTCTGTATCACAGAGATCCACCTCTTCCGCATCATCAGAAATGATGAGCTCTTCTCTAAGAGGCAGCAGAGCTTCCAAGTCGGGTAACATACTTCTAGAGATCCAATCATTTCCCGGAAATTCCACCTAAACATAAGCAGTCCAACAAATTCACAGTCACTTTCGAACTGCAGCTGGAAACATGCACCAAAATATTTCTTCAAAGTACTGGGAAAACAAACACAAGAATCCCAAGTTATCAAAAAAGCAAACTTACTATGAACTGGATGATTAGCTGGCCTCTCTCACATGGATCTTTGTAGACAGGCATGCCTTCATTTTGGACACATTTTACGTCATTGTGTTTCACAACTTTTCCTGCAATACAGTGGAGTCTTATTAATCTTTCATTTGTAAATTTCTTGTGTTCTTATGATATCCTTCAGAAGTATAATTATCAAACACAGCAAGGTATACACATGAAAAGTTCAACTTCAGATTCAAAATAAATGGCACAGGATGTTTACCTGGTGGTGAGCTGATCATAAGTACTCTATTATCTAGAGTGGTGATGGTTCTCTTAAACCCACCGAGTGCTTCTACCAACTTGATCTCCATCTTCATAATGAGGTTATCATGTTGCCTCTGGAAGACAGGGTGCTCATTCTGATCAAGGACAATAATTACATCACCAGGTTCCAGACCTGGTTCCTGGTCACCTTCTCCATAATATGTGATCTTCTGGCCATCCTTCATGCCTAGATGAATTAAGAGATTACAAAACTACTACTTGAGTTGCAAGGACAGGCATGAAATTAAGTCCTAGAACCAGGTTTACGTGCTGACTTGCCCACTTACCTTTGTCGATGTGGACTTCAAGGATCTTTTTCTTGCGTTCCACTTTCTGCCCATTGCAGTTTTTGCAGCGATCTTTGGAGCTGAATCTCTCCCCCTGGCCCTGGCAATCCGGACACATGCTCTGGATTTGCTGAATCATGCCTGGGCCTATCTGTTGCACCTGGATCTGAACTCCCCTCCCTTTGCAGTTTGAACACTTCTCCAAAGTTCCTTTCTTTCCCCCATAACCTGGAAATGGGACACAGACCTAGCTTTAGGCTATTAAAATGTACAGTTTAGAGTGAGCACAGGCAGCCTGTTTAAACTGAAAGTTTTGCAAAAACAGTTCATATTAAACATGACAGATAACCTCAATCCTGGTTTTTACCAATTTCTACAGAATATTGCTTTTGTGATAAGAGAGGAACTTAGCCAGGCATATATTTGCAGTGTTTGAACTTAATTATTCAAGCAATTGCCTGTATTGGAGCTGCCCTGGCTAATGTGCGTTGTTTAACAGCAATAAGCCAAATTATTCTAGGCAAGGGGTTCTTGTCCATTTTTACAGTAAGCCTTGAAATTCACCATGCACGTTCCAAAGCAACAATGCAATGCTACTAAAATGAATATCAACATACCATCACATTCCTCACAGATCACATTCTTCTGGAGGCCAAGCTTTCTTGTTGAACCATTGTACATCTCCTCCAGTGTAACACTCAGCTGATGGACTACGTTTTTGCCTATGGCATAGGAACACAGAAATACTAAACAATATCTATACAATCAAATGACAAAACAGTATCTTCGTATGGTCAACACCAAATCATTGTGTTCATAAACTGCATGAAAATGGCAATTGTCTCAGTGAATGAAAAACTTGTGATTTTTGTTATAAGGAAGTTGGCAAACATACCAGTATGTCCAAATTAAAAATACAGTACATGACAAAAGCAAAATTATAGTACCAGTTCTTCAAACGTAAGCAGACATTTCACTTGTTTTACTGCAAGTCATAAAAGTATTATTATGAAAAAGCCAATAAAATTAGGCTTACCTTTCCTCTCTCTCTGCATTCTGCTACCTCCACCAAAAAACATGTTGAAGATGTCCATTGGTGAGGAAAATTCACTTCCACTCACACCTCCCTCCTTAATGGCTTGCTCCCCTCCTTGGTCATAAAGTTCCCTCTTCTTTGGGTCTGACAGGACCTCATAGGCTTGAGATATGAGCTTAAACTGCAGCAGACAAAAGGACACTTTCAGCCTTTCATCATTAGGTCTAAAGGATCGGGTTGACATTTATAGGATATATATATATAATAAATGTACGGAATTGCATGGACAATAAACACTTACTGTTGGAACTGTGGAGGGGGAGAGAAAATGTGCGCCCGCAGGGAGGGGGGGCTCCCACTTAAAATGACCATCTTACAATATTCACTGCCACTCCCCCCTCAGACAACTACTAACCAGGACACCCCCTAAAACCCCTGATGCACTTTGCATGTGAATCTGAAGTACTGCAACACTTAACTGAAAATATTTCGTAGACACCCATGTATACGTTAACTTGTATTAAGTACACACACACACACACACACACACACACGTGAGTGTATATTTGCGGATTGTTGTATTAAATTTTGATACCCCTGTCACGAAAAGAGGCATTTCACGTGGCTTAAAAAGCTAAATCTAAGGATAATTAAGTCCCTCTTAACGTGACATTGTAACCCGGACCGGGGACAGTGTCGAAGGAGCCCTTCCAGAAGCTTCCCGGCGCCTTCCAGAAGCTTCCCGGCGCCTTCCAGAAGCTCCCACGCCCGCCTCTTACCTTCTCGCCCTCGTTCGGGTTCTTGTCCGGGTGATACTTCAGCGCCAGCTTTCTGTACGCCTTCTTTATCTCCTCTGCGGACGACGTGGGCCGGACGTCCAAGATGTCGTAGAAACCCGTTTCTTTAACCATCCTGACGGGTTATCCTGCTGACAGAACGCGCACAATGAAACGGAAGAGCCGCGATAATAAAATTTACGAGAGACATTTACGCGTATTTCCATCGATAATTACCTCAGATCTGACGGGTAAAGTCGGTTTATAACACCAAAATGTTTTAATCCCCAGGTCGCTCACCGGTGTTTTCGGTTACTGTCGGTCCGGCAGCCGTACCGGTCTCACAGCCGCAGTGTACGAGCTCCGACCCGCTGCAGCGTTTGAACGCTCCCTCCCCTTTGCCTGACCGCAAGCCACATTTATAGGCTGCAGGACGGAACTTTCTGGAGACCGTTCGGCAGTGACGCGGCGTTCCCCTTCAATTTCGGGTCCGAGCCGAGCCGAGCCGAGCCGCATCGTCCACGCGTCGGGTCACATGATGACCAGCAACCTAAATATGGTACCATCGACAGCCCACATAATAATAAAGTTATCGGGGATGCATGGTTCCCCATTGGTTAACGCATACGGGAAAACGTGCCGCCTCGGTTATCCATGCTGCGTCTGCGTTTCTATAATTACACAACTACTTATTTGGAATGCATGACTGAACTATTATTTGCATGAGGCATTATGATATTGAACTAATTGAACAGGCAGCCCTTTAAATGAAATAGGGTGATGTATAAATATGTATTTATTTATTAGTCAAATCCCCACAGTTTAAAACGTTATTAGAGGAATTAAAAACGAACCCAAACATACTTTTAAAATGCATCAATTTCCCGCTCGCTAATCTAGTATAGAGTCGTGTTGAATGGGTCAGCATAGGGTACGTGGTAGAACGCAGCTGATGTGATATCGGTGCACAATACGAGCAAATTCATCGATGCCAGTTAGCCTAATCGAACCATCGGGGGAAACCAAAGCAACATACAAATTACTCGCTCGTGTCGGGCTGATTTCAAACCCAGATTTTTTTAAAACTCCGTGATCTGTCACATCAGTTACAATTTAAAACTCACTGGACACCTACGTATTCTTATTAACTTTAATTTGTTTATTAATAGTTGCATTATAATTTCATTGTACTGCTATAGTGAAAATAAACCTTAGTAATGGTTGAAATCATTCGAACGTGACAATGAACCAATAAACCAATATAAATTAAATAGTCGCGCAGAAGAGCAGTACAGTTTCTCGTGCAACAAGTGAGAAACACACGTGACCATGAAAAGAACCAATCAGCTCTTAAAATCATCTTCCTTTAGAAATAGTTTGATGCCCAAAGACGTGGTAACAGTACAATCCGTTTTTAGATTAGATAGACAGATCACATGGATAAATGAACATGTTAGATATATTTCCAGCAACATATTCGAGTTCAATATAACAGAGCTGACACACAGTCTTGGTCTTATTAACTAATCTTTCTCTGGTGATGGTGTCAATTATTGAGAAACCAAAATGTTCTCAAACTATACTGATTTAAGTGACTTCGGGGAGATCTTTGAGCTCTCCAGCACTAGCTGTAACAAAACAACAGGAACAATTAAGTTGCATAATGTTGTCCATGTGAATTTATGTTTCGCCTGTGTCAAGAAAAGTATTCATTCATTTCACTGTGTGTTTTGAACAGAAAACGATGTAACCAAACAGCACACGGCAAATATGGGTACTTGGACAGGCAATATGACATTATTATCTGCAATCAGTGATATCTGACAGCTAACCGGTGATTATGACCTTTGTTGGGGAAGAAGGCTGGTTCATATTTATACCACAGTGTGTGCAGCTGTGGTGACATAATTTTCATCAATGGGGTAGAGCACACAGAGCGCACTGGGGAGCCATGCGCTAGGGTACGAGCCACTCAAAAACCTGACACCACACAGAAGGTCCATTCATTGACACAAACGCGGCCAGGACCCACTGATGAGAGAATAAAAGCTTTCATGTCCGGTACAAACCAACAGAAGAGCTACTGAGCCAGATCATTTTGATGATGATCACTGAGTCCTGCTGCGTGTGGGGCTCCGTAGCCGCAGACCAGTCAGAGTGCCCATGCTGACCCCGGTCCACGTGCAGCAATTTCCTGTCAAGTCAGGTCAGGCTGGGGAGCATGTGCTGATGCAGCTGTGCCCACCACATAGTGAAACTCATTGCCGGCGACCCCCCCCCCCCAGGCAGCTAGGTGTTACGCTGGTGTTTCCTCAGCCTCCTCCAGCCGCTCGGGTCCTCAGCAATGGCAGTAATGTGTCTTATCCAAGACTCCTCTAGCAACCACCTGTTTGACACAAAGACAAACCTGCGGCACCCAAGGATTCTGCGAAGAGATACAGTACTGAAGGAGTCCAGCCTTTGTCTCAGCTCACTGGAAAGCGTCAATGTCTCACAGCAATACAGCAAGACAGGAAGCACCAGGACTCTAAAGACTCAGACCTTTGTTCTATGCAAAGGTATCAGGAACACCACACACCCCTTTCCAACGACCTCATGACCCTTCCATGCTCTCCCAATCCGTCTGGTGACTACATAGGAAGAGTCACCAGAGACATGAATGTCGCTGCCGAGGTATGTTAATCTCTCAATAAGGTCGACTCTCTCCCCTCAGACAGACACACTACTGACGACCACTACTTGTGCTCGATTTGAGTTCTCAGTGCCAGGTGCTGGTGATGGTACACTTCTTAGGCACGAAATCAGACTGCTCTGGTTGCTGACAGGAAAGAAAGTGATCACAGATAAAGGATGACCCTATCAAGAAGCTCTCCCGGCACTGAGAGTAGTGTTATCCCCCTGTAGTTGTCCCAATCCAGACGATCACCCTCCCCTTTCCAGATAGGAACTACAAGTCCCATTTTCCAGTCAGTTGGGATGACGCCTGACTCCCAAATGGAAGCAAAGATTGCCTGCAATACCAGGAGCACAGCCGTACTACCAGCCTGGAGAAGTTCACCCCGGATACCACAGATCACTGCAGCCTTCCCTTCCTCCTAGCTGATTCACCCACGATGCAATCTCAGTGAGATTGGATGGTTCACAGCTGTTTGAGGGATCAGCCTCGAGAACTGATGATCCAGAGATGTTTAGGATCAGCTGTAAACAACTTCTCAAAGTAGCTGACCCAGCAGGTCACAACTGCAGTGTCATCCGTAAGGACTGTCCCATCACCCGTCCTGACTGCAAGTCTCAGAGGAATAGATTCAGATTTACATAATGTTTCAATTCCTCTGTAAGCAGAACATGGGTCACTAGACCACAGATGGTGTGTCACCTGCTCACAGATGTGCCTCCTTATCTGCCCCACATCCCTCACAGCCATCCTTCTCAGTTCCCAGCACAGACTGGAGTTGCCACCAAGTCGTGCGCTGCGACTCCTCTCGATAATATCCAGGGTGCCCTGTGAGATGAAACACCTTCTGGGAACACTGACAACACCACCGCAGCCCTCAGCAACCTTCAGGGGAGTATCATGGAAGGTCTCCCACATCACATTAGAGTCAGCAGTCACACTGAAGTCTGCAAGTTCCTTACACAATTTGTGTGCAAACTCATCAGAAACAGTCTGATCTTGGAGTCTGGCCAATTTCTTGTCATAACAGTGCAAATGTGTTTTTATTTTATGTGTGTTTGTACAGTTATGACAAGAAATCACTGTGCATTTTAGCCTTTTACTGCGAAAGAAGTACAAATTAACCACGTAAAGGTTAAACTGCATGGTAATTTCTTTTAATCGTAAAGTCTACTGGTCATTGGTTGCATAGGTCATAAGTGAACAACGATATGTATAAGCATGTATTACAGCCAAATTAGATTATAGTATCTAAGCCAACATGGTGGTAGAACAAGTTTATATTTTTGCATGCTTGCTTGCTTCCAGCCACCCTGTACATTTTGATGAGAGATGCCACTCTGAATGACGGAGAAGTGTGTCAGCTCTCATCGCAGGCTTCAACTGAGGAATCCTCATCAACCTGCCAATACACTAACATAGATTCTCCCTCCTTGTTTTGTCTTACACAACCTCACTTTTTTCCGCATTAAGATTCAGGTTCAGAAATCTGGATACATTGGCTGCTGAATGTGAAGGCATCACTGTGGCATATTACAGGGCTTAGATATGTCATCACTGAAGTGAACATCAGAGAATAGTGACTGTAGACTTAAAATTTCTGAGATGCATTTCTATATTTTGGACTACATATAAATGATGGTATTCTGACTAGCTATAGGCTACTAGTTATCTTTTACCATGTAGTATAACTGGTTTTATCGTTAACCAGTGTTTTTCTATGTGTCACACCATATTTGAGATAAAGCGAACTTTATATTCCAGGGAGAAATTCGGTAATAAGGTACAGATATAATTTTGTTTCACTGAATCAAAGTGGAAAAAGCACTGCTAGTTGAATTGCGTTAAATCAACTAAAAACACCCCAGAACAATGAAAACGAGTGCAATTCAACGTCTACGATACAATTCCTTTCTATTAAAAGCGTGGGGTTGCTATAGGTAATTAAAATGTGCATCTTGCGCTGGCTGATGTATATCTTATATCAGCGACCCGTCTTGTCTACTGGTATTTTATCCTTTGTTGTCACGAACTGACTGATTTATATGAGTACCTAATCCCACCGTGGCATACAGCACACTCAGCATCCTGAGCAGAATCTAAAAGGCGTTCAGGTAACCGGTAATAGGCTTTGACCAGCAGGAGTCGTCATTCGCGGCTTCATTGGGGCATCAATGCACATTCCAGAGTGGCCGGTATTAGGCATGATATACGGTGACTGGCTAGTTAAGCAGATCGCTAGGATTCAGTCTCTTCCGTAGTGTAGAGAAAGTGGGTGGCTTGTTTAAAATATTTTAATCAACAAATGAGGGATGCGTGCACCGATACCTAAGAATACGACAAATTATGATATGAGACGGACAACAAAGGAAGGGTTCATTTATGCAGAATAAGTTTAAGTGTGTATGGTAAACCTATCTGCCTCGTATTACATATACAGCAATCCACCTCCTGTGGGTAAGATATTAACATATCTCTCTTAACATATAAATCTCTCTTTTAATTATATTATATTATGCTAGCTTTCAGTATGCATAAAATTGATGTTTTTATGATTTCTAGTAACAAAACAGATTTTCACCAAAGGTCGTTGGCGACTCCAAAATTTAATTACTCTGTACTCGTATATTTCCAGTGCATGTGTTTATTACAATGAATAAGTTAAATATGTATATAAGACGATGTTTTTTTGGGGGGGGGGGGGGCACGGAACGATATTTGCGGCCCACGGTTTCCCCCCGGGTTGCGAACCACCCCCGGCGGCGCA
>JAODUD010000019.1:7731279-7741705 GCA_026784285.1 Stomatorhinus walkeri | reverse complement strand
TACTTCGCGGAAATTCAGTTATCGCGGTCGGCCTTGGAACCTATCTCCCGCGATAAGTGAGGGATTACTGTATCTTCCTCGAGAGTATACACAAGTAGTGTAGGATTAAAATGTCCCACAATTTTTCTCCCTGGCAACGGCGTCACTAACACTTCTCTGCCACAGCAGCCCCTCACGTATCACAAGCTGTAGTGAGTGTACAAAACAGGCCAAACCAGTGACTCCCAAATCATCCATTGCTTTTTGTTGTCTTGAACAATTGTGTGCACTTTGTTCTGTGCTTTGTTTGTTTTTTTGTTTTGTATGCACATGACGTCAGAGCAGGCTGAAGTCACTGCACTCACGCCTACTGAGTGGCAAAAAAACAGAGTAGCAGCGTTAGTATTCAGCTTGAATGCCGGAAAAAAACACATCTACAATGGGAAGGAGTTGTCATGCAATTGATTGTACAAATCAATTTAACCAGAGATAGCAGCTGTCTTTTTAGACTGCTGAAAACTCAATAAGTACATACTGGTCGTGGATCAGTCACATATGGCTGATCCAGAATATTGGATCAGTGTACCTCTAGTGCACCTCTAGTACACAGCTTCCTGACACTGAAAACAGTAACACTAACCCATAACCCAATAGCGCAGTGCTGTGCAAACAACCTTATACAAATGACAGAACCACCACCACACTCACTGTGTCAGAGCAAACAGGTGCTCATAGGCTAGACTGAGAAAAGTCCCGCAGGTCACCACCATCTCCAGCAGGTGGTGCAGTTTCTTCACTCGCACAACCTGCTCCAGCAAGTCCACTTCTGTGTTGAGATAGTAACTCTGCAGAATGGAAGGCATCACAGTGATAATGACACCCACCACATCCATAATTGTGGTCTGAATTACACAAAGGGGCATTACTAAATCATGCAATATAAGCAACAGTCATTCCAGTATAATGTGACCACCTAATCTGAAGGCTTATTTAAAGATTAATGAATGATGTATAAGGTGTGTCATCTGTTGATTACTGGAACAGGTTTAAATTTACCCTCTGCTTGACCCTTTAGGTAGACACTAACTATATATCAAAGCTACTTGACCCATTTCAAATACAATATCCATTAACACTATGCTGGTAAAGCGACGGTACTGGCAGTCAATCTTGGGTCTCACCAAGCTTTTCAGGGTTGTTAGTTCTTGACCTAAAACGAAGAGGAAAGGGCAGAGTTGAAAGATCGTTTCCTGTATGAAACCCGACACCACAGACTGCGGCCCAGGAAAGGCACATCACCGACGAAATAGTTGATGTAGTCCCTGCGCATCTTGTCCAGGCCGATCTCCAGAAGCATGCGCACTGGGGCCAGGCCCGTGAGGCCCACAGGCTGCAGCTGCTTGCTGTAGGACTCCAGGATCAGCTTGCTGAGGGAACTGCTGCTTTCCCTATGGATCTGGGGGGACAGCAGACACAAGGGGGTGGCGGCACGCCTGGCTCATAAGCCAGCAGAAATGTAAAAGTGTTTACATACAGTGACAATGAGGAAAAGGCCAGCTTACACTCCGAGAACCAGAGCCACTGGATGGCTCAATACAATTTACAGAGAACTATTTCTAAATCAACTGATGAGGTAGTTTCCAAGCAATAAAAAGGCATTACATACCCATGGCTTAATGTTGTCATATTTCAAGGCCTTCGTGACCAACTTTAGACAATCTACAATGTCTTGATATGAAGTAACAGCTACAGAAATAAAGAGAAGCAGGAGAAACAACACCATTTAGCACCTCCTCTGCTTACACAGCAATACAGAGACCGAGGTACTGACTCCACCTTTCCCCCCCACAGCAATACAGAGACCGAGGTACTGACTCCTCCGCCTTTCCCCCCCACAGCAATACAGAGACCGAGGTACTGACTCCTCAACCTTTCCCCCCCACAGCAATACAGAAGCTGAGATACTGACTCCTCCTCATTTTCACCCAGAGCTGCTCCACAAAGTCCAAGTCCCCTCGCTCTGTGAGGACTGTACTAAAGACAGAGCTGTCCACGGATGCCAATTCAGTCCTTGCCTTTGGGATCTGTAGAAAACAGAAGTCAGCTACAGCATATACATTTCAACTGAATAAAAGAAATTATTTGATCCATTAAATAGTCTCACCTGATTCCCATCTAAAGACTGGTTCTGTACAGCCTTTGTTTTAATCTGCAGGTCTAAAAAAAAAGTTATATGAACACAACTCAAATCTAGATGAGCCCAGTCCCCTATAGTAGATCATTTTTTAGCAGCATGTTAAATGAACTCACCATCTATAAGGGCCTTAACTAGCTCCATCGCAGGCACAGTATCCTGTGGCTCGACCCAGTCTGTCCCACCTGTACTCACACCATCCGCCAGAATCTGCCATTGGCAAACAAAAGGCCACAGTAAAATAACACAATCGTTTTCTCCAATCGACAAGTTAAAACATAAAAGGCCTACTAACAAATAAATGCACAGCTATTTGACTCATAAATAAAACACATACTGCATAAAACAGTACAGAGGCAGGTGAGATAGACCTGCCATGTTGGGGTCAGATGTGTTGCCTTTGATGACTACATGTTTCACGCACTACAGACCTGGACAAACTCCATTTCCTTGTACTGCTCATATATAGGGCTTCTCATATCTCCACTGGCTATCCTGATGTTCTGTGAGAAAGGAGGTAACAACTGATACACCAGCTGGATCAAACTTCTACAAAACAAATGTATTGGGTTAATAAGCTTAACTTCATGAAGAGCGTTTTACAGTCATATTAAGTATGCTGGACAAATGCAAAACAATACATATGAATAGCACTGTTTTATAAGAGGGACTACGTGCCTGTGCCCAGATTCTGGGAAGGATGATAAATCAATACAAGGACAGTGTGCTGGAGAGCCATCAGGTCGCTCACCAGTGTGGCTGTGGAGGACAGTGGGGGGGTCTGCAGGATACTCTGGACGTTGCTCCATTTGAAGTCTACGGTCACCGTGCTCTGGGACTCGATCACCGTGTTCTCCACGACCGTGGAGCCAAAAAGGTTGTAAGTCGCAAAACCCCGCGCTGTCATCTAATAAGATGAAGCCAAATGACAGAGCCAATCTCACTCAGTATAAAAGGATCGGGCTTTAAAACACACACACACACACACCTCTCCACAGTGTGGTGCTTTGGTACACACAGGACAGCCCACTTACAGTGGTTGGACGATGCATTTTGGTATGTGTGCGTTTCAGGTCTTCTAATGTGATCAAAGATGTCTTTCCAATCGTTGGACCTGCAAATCAAAATTAAAAATGCTAATGCTGTGCATATTAGCTTAGCTAGGTTATCCCTCACTGAAGAAAACTTTACACTTCAGCACACGCTACCTTTGCCGCTAACATTGAGCATCTTGACTGCAGTGACCTTGTTCCCGTTGCAAATGGTCTCTGCACCAAGCCAGCAGGTTCCCTCGGAGTCTGAGGAGTCACAGCGGACCCAAAGAGGCCACAAGGCCAGGTTCCTCCTCTGACACATGGTGGGATTCTGGGAAATCACGTAGTATGACAGGAGCTGCCTATGCATCAAGGAACAGACACGTACAATTTCATCCTTAATTATTAATTACAGTGTAAACTATTATATACTACATAAAAACATGACAAGGCGTGTATTTTGGTCACCTTGCTTTTGTAACCGTTAAACCTTGGGGCCCCTGGTTCAAAAGGGGCTCTGCTGGATCTTCAACCTCTGAGTTTTCAGTTTCATCATCTCGCTCAGGTTTAGGAATCTTAGGAATAACAATGACATGTGATGTTACTTCTGAAACACACGTAATGCTCAGAGAACCAGCACGCCTATCACTCCAGGTAACTTACAGCTTTCTCACAGACTAATACTGGGCCTTTGATGTTGTGTAGTGGTATCTTCAGTCGCTGGACCAGTTGGATCTGCACATTTCCCTTAGAAAAAAGGGAAACCAGAAACATTGAAATTTTTCTTTTAAAAAATACGATTAAAATAAACAATAAGTCCTACCTCGTATATCGTTGTGCTGCATTCTTCTTGACAATTCCTAAAGAGAAAAGGAAAGAATCACTGAAACACTGGAGTAATTGCTTGCCGACTGTGTCGCCAACTTTGGTCCGCTGGCTGGCGTGACATTTTCAATACGAGACAAGTCTGCACACATATACGCACGCATTTACATGTATGCAAGAGTTATATTACCTTGTAAATAAGCTGCGGAGTTTGCAAACTTTTGATGTAGCTAGCTTTAGGTTTATAATAGAATAATGCAGATTTCTTGCGAAAGTCCAAAAGTATGTGTCAAGCCAGATGCGTGACAGTTGGCAATCCTGAACAAAGTAATGAATTCGCTGCACATATAAACAAACCAACACGAATATTGTGTACTTGTAAAAAAAATACATTAACCTATTTAGAATTTTATAAGTGCGCAGCTGGTTCGGTAATGTTAAGCAGTCGTTTTTTTTTACAATTAGCTGCATAATAATGTAAACGGTTTATAGGTTACTGAGAAGCAGGTTATAAATGAGCAAACTCACCGCAGTGTGTTCACAAAAGCATCGGCGAGAGCTGTGATCCTGGCTGTCATTTCGGTCCCGATCACAATAGCAGGTCGCAGCACCGAGAGCCGCCCCGACGAAATATGAATATCGCGCGCTCTCACGTCATAGAATCTAGCTGATATGGGCACATGACTTTCCTTTACTTATTAAGTTTGAAATTCTCAATAGTTTAATATATACGTCCACTGAACACAACTGAAAAATTACAGTGCAATAAATAATTCTTTAACTTGTATTAAGAAGAAAGAAAAAATATAAAGTTGTTAATAGATAATCCTTCCGTCCGTGCCTTTTACAGTAAGAGCTGCAGACGATAGCGCCGCCTAACGACGGGGAGGTGGTAATGTCTAATAAATTACTTTAACGGGGTAGGAGGTTGTTGATGCTCTTCAACTTGCAGTAAATATAAATTCATGTCTCCAGTATTTTAATATAATTGGTGAGAAAATGTAGAATTTGGTATTATGTTTAAAGATATATATCAAATGACGATATAGGACTGAGGGTTATACAGAGCTATATGTGCTTGTAGTCGGAGCAATGCGTAAAGGAAGATTGTGTCTCGTAATAGTAAAAACACTTTAGTATGCAGCATTTATTTTTCTCTTGCTTAAGTAGTCGTTTAATACGTCGAGTCAAATGATATGTGCGTCGTTAATAAAACCGTGTTTGTGTGTTTTAAACGCACTACTGTACACGGCGTGTAGCTCTCAGAGCGGCACACTAGGCGGCACCCCATCGAGTGCCGGAAGCTGACGCTGTTTCCGGTAAAGTAGGGCGGGATTTCCGGTAAAGCAGCACGGGATTCATCCGGTTTGCGGCAGTTTGTCGTGGAGGTAAGCGGGTGGAGTATATAAATATCGGTTGGAGGAATTTCTCCATTTGTGTAAGATTAATTTGTTGAGTGTTGTATAATGTGACTAATTAGATGGAGACTGTAGATGGTTGTGTTAGCCTTAAGCTGCATTATGGGTTTCGTGTTTTAGACGGCTTAACAGAGCCAATTAAAGCATTACGTATTAATATTATATTTACCAGAGACGCTAGTTATACTGTTCAATGAACATGGCGCTTTCCCCATGTGGTTAATTTAATGTAGGATTGACTCTTTAATTTGCTTTATGGAGCCTTATGTGTTTGAGTCCTGGGGATTTTCCACAAAGCGGGATTTTTTCTTAGCTAGGTAACTTAAGCCGTGTGTAAGGATTGTCCAGTAGGGATGCCAGTTGCATCTCTTGGTATTTATTAAGTTTTCACTTAACTTAGCTTAAGTTACTCAACTAATTGAATGATGCTGATTTGTGCAGTGCCCCCGATCCCAGGCCCCGTAGTGCACACGAAAGGTATCTTATGTGCGTGCATTACGAACACAGGAAAGTACACGAGTGCCATTTAGACCATCCGTATTGTTTGCTCACTATAGTGCTTACATATAAAATAATTTAGGATAATGTTCTGGGAAATGTTACTCCGGGTACGTAACGGCTACAGATGTAGGAAAGTCAGGTAATATTGTGGTCTTGGAAGATGGAGGGCATCGTGGCACCGTTTCCTTTTGCAAATGGAGAAATAATCTGGTATGGATGAGTAGTACATGACATGGCCTTCTCTAAGGCAGGCTGTCATAGCCAAATGTAGTTCAAAGTTAGTCAGCTGAATTACAATGCATTGTATGTTTTGCTGTAACTTAATCTGTATGAAACTGTTTTAAATGATTAAATAAATACATAATAAAGTATCTTTTGTGAAGTTTGACATCTGTCCTATTTTAACTAGGATCATTTTGAAATCAAGAAAAACTGTAAGCAATTATGACTTTCTGTTAAACATTGCGAGGTTCAAATTAATATGTGTTCAAATTTCTATGGAATATAGATTTTTTTTCTGCTTCTTTGCAAATGGATGCACAATAAAGCTGAAAATGGAAACGTACAGAACTCTGTTAGGAGTTGCCCTCTGGTATAACAAGTGAAATTCTGAGCAGTTGAAAAGAGTTGGTGAATGTAAATTGAAACCGAGTGGCTCTGTGGTTCAGTGGGTAAGGTTGGTGACTGGGGAGCTGATGGTTGTGGGTTCAAGGCTCCCCTGGCAATTTGGTGTGTGTGGTTGGCCTCCTCTGGCTGCGGTGCTGAGCTGTGTGCCCCAGCCAAAGGCTCCACACAGAGCAAGGCTGGTTCCTGCCGACAGGGCCTGTCCAGGCATTGGGCTTCCTGTGCGATGGTTCCATACAACTGTGCTTCTCATTTGACATAACCGAATTTGACAGGACATGATGAGTGAATTTAATTTGATAAGCTATTTGCAAAAAAAGAAATAAATTTAGCCCTTCGGCTCTGCAAATGTGGGTGGAAGTATGTCTGAAAATGTAGCTCATTGCAGTTGTAATTTAACGCTGTCAGTAATTTGCAAAAAATATGGCAAACTCGAGTACAGAGGCAGCAAAGGAATGAACTGTTCTAGTTTTTAAAGAATGTGCAGAGTAAGCTCTTCAGCATAATTCCATTTATTTTTATAGGTACTGTGTGGGTGACTCCATACTCAGTTTATATCAGAATGATGGGTATCACCAAGGGAACAATATGCACTTTATTAATGGGCTACAAAGCCTGGTATACACAAACTTTGAGTGTTGGATAGTTGCCTTTTTAGATTTGGTTACCATGTTGTGTGTGTCTGTCAATCAATCAATCAGTGCAGTGGAATGGTGTCTATACATCCCACTCAAAACTTTCATAATAAACGTTGGACTTGTTTTTTATAAAGTTATGAAGCTGAGTGCATGGTATTCAATATGTATTAAACACCTGCCATTCTAATGACAGATGTGTGTAATATTGTCACAGTATAAATTACAGCAAAACATATTTCTTTATGGAGTAACCAAGTAATAAGAGAAACTGAAATTAAGTTTAGTTTCATGAAATGGAAGCAATGCTGAAATGATTAAAAATATACAGTAATAAATATATGTTCATGGTTCATGACCTTGAAATGGTTTTCCATCAGTAGTTGAAATGTGCAGTGTTTTCACTGCTTCACAAAGCACAACATTTTCTGAAAGAAACCATCTTATAAATCGTACTGGGCAGCTTCATTGTGGTGTTTGCATGGGAGATATTTATGGAAAAATATATTGTTCCACCTATTTGTTTAACATGCTCTCTGTCACAGACCATGCCAAACTTGCATGCATATCCGACACTCCTACCAAGAGAACACTTGTAGGTCTCCTCACACCCAGCCTCTCGGCTTAACTGTAGGGCTATCAGACGATATGCATTTACAATAGCACTAGACAACCACATCCATTTCACTACACTGATGTGGGCACTGGTGCAGGACCATGGGTGCAGGGGGGCTCGCTTCGGCAGAAGCCGGCTACCTGCAGCCCTGAACGGGGTGATTCGCTTAGAGTCTTGTTCCTTCCTCCAGGTTTTCTCTTGCCTACCGTCAGATGCCGTCTGTGTCATACCCTCTAATGTCATTATATGATAATGGTGCTTGTGCTATACAGATGCTCCTCTACTTAGGAACTTTCAACTTACGAACTTTCAGACATACGAACGAAGAGAACTGTAACTGAAGATTACAAGTCCATGGCTTTGTACACAGCATTGTCTGCTGCCCTCGCACGAATTAATGATTGTTGAAGTCAAACTTGGCAGAAATTGCATCTGCAGGGTCAGTGTTTTCTAGAAATGTGGTAGACCTTTCTTGGAAGAATTGCTCATGCGCTGTCACATTGGTTAGGAGCCATCAATGTGAAGCAGTGGACTACGCGCAAACTTTTCATCTTACTATAAACCAGTGTATGTCACTTTGTCCTTGGGGACTCCCAGATAGGCCACATTTTTGCTCCCTCCTATCTCCCTACTGAAGCAAAAATGTGGACTGTCTGTCGGGTCCCCGAGGTCTAGTTTGAGAAACCCTGCTTTAAACTGCTGACAGAAAAGGGCAGATTATTGATAACTGTGGCCCAGGCACCTGGAAATGCTCTACACATTGTGGTCCAGTACTCTTGATGACCATTAATGAATTATTTTTCAGTTTCACCTGACAGTTTTCTTCAGATTCAGGTGTGGAAATTGCAGCCTAAAGATATTTCATCTCTTACTGCCAGACCACTCGGGTGAAGCCTTGGGTCCTTTTTTCCAGGTGATCAGGGCTCTAGTTTGACTTATGAATGCCAGTTCAAACATCACGCACAACCAACTGGTTATCAGGTGTTTTCCATTTTTCCGTGTTTGCATTCTCACACGGATTCCTTGTTGTAGACACACAGTCGGCAACATGGCTATTATCCACTGTGCCAGAATGCCATCCTTGGTGGTGGTGCACTTATGTAACCCCTTCATGTAACTTCCTGTTCTGTTACACACCATTCTCAATGCTCAGGCTGTAGGTCCAGTTAAATCAAGGAAGTCTTTAGGTATTACTGAACACAAAGCCCATTAGCTATTACCACAGATAGAGATCACCATTGATTTTCCATGTACCGCAAATGGTAAATAAAGAATCATTTTCACCTATGTATGTATATGAACCATGTTTAGGGAAAATTACTCATGTATAGTAAATTCTGTTTGTGTAATAATTCACAGATATGCAAAAGTTAATGTAACCATCTTGTTTTATTAATATACTCCCCTGACTTACATTAGATGTAGTTAAGTAAAACACTGATTTTGAAACAAATCTTTAGGGTGTGCAGAGTACATGTATACACAATGGAGCAGTCGTGCAGGAAACCTAAACCATCAGGACTGTTGTGTCACAGCTCGTGTGCAGTGACAGCACCCTCTGCCGACTCACGTCATTGGCACTGCCAGTCGTACCCATGCCCCCCCCCCCCCCAGGTGCTGGCTTGGCCAAGTATACATTCAGTAGCAGCACACACCCACAGTTCCACTCTCACCTCACAGCAGGCCTGTTTCTTCAGGTCTGGAACGTCTAGATTCATAGATATTTGGTTTATTGCAGGGCTGCCGAATCCTGCTCCTACAGATCTACCACCCATCAGAGCTTAGGTGCAGCCCTAATTTAACTCACTTGATAATCTGGAGATAATCGAGCCCTTCTGTGGCATCACAGAGTAGCTATGTCTATATTAAGCTGGCTCTAATACTGAGATATTGCTGAAGGGCCTGATTATCTGTATGAGGTGTGTCACATTAGGGCAGCATCTAAACTGCAGGATGGTAGATCTCCAGGAGCAGGGTTGGGCAGCTCTGGTTCATTGGAACATTCCAGAGCTGAATGCAGACTATTCAAATGACTATTTGTGCTACGCAGTTTCGTTTCATGCGGAAATTAAAACTGGGTAATTTTCCGTTCAGCACAAAACAGGGTTACTGCTGCCTGCTTTATTATGAAACCTACCCTGAAGATTACCTGCTGTATGACTATGGTCTGCATGAAGAGGTCAGACAGAGAGAGGTATGGAACAGCCTTTCAGTGAGCATGTCATCTAACTCCAGTGCAGCATTGTGTAAAAGGGCACTGCGAAAGACCAGCACCCCCTTGGGTGATGCTCACAGGCAACATACGCATGATAGCGGCATCGGTGGCATGGTGTCTGTTTAGCAGCTACAACTGACCCTTGGCCACGGTGAAGCATCTGGGCCATTCAGATGATTGTGGGGCACCTTCATCATCTTGTCAGCACTGGACACAGTGCTCACCGTGAGCCGGAGATGTTAGTGTTCCTCTGTTCTGCAGCATCTGGTTAGATAAGTACCATCCTCCTTACTCAGCAACACAAGATAGGGCTCTGTGAGAGTGATGGTCTAACAGCTAATGTCGGGGGGGGGGGAAATGCGGAGCTTTGCATTATGAAAACAGG
>JAODUD010000019.1:7720517-7731179 GCA_026784285.1 Stomatorhinus walkeri | reverse complement strand
GTGTTGGTATAACAGCTAATGTCCCCCCCCCCCCCCCCCCCCCTTGCACCGCACATAGCCATATCCTGACATCCTGGCCTTTCCTGCACCACCCACGATTCCAGAGACCGCATCCCAGCATCTATACTGAAACTGAAATGTGACACTGATGATGAAGCCAAGGCCAACCAAGGATTAAAGACAAATACGCACGCCGACATTTCCGTGGAGATAAGCACGTCATATTATTTATGTTCTGCAATACAAAAGCCCACCCTAACAGAAAAAAAAACTCAGCCCAGAGAGCAAACCGTCCAAACCCAGATTTTAAGTTGCCCTTTAATCTGGCCTCATGTCATTGCCAAGGTGCCAAATGGGTTCTTTAGTGAAGGGCATGGAGACCTCTGCAGGTGTGAGAACGTTACTAGATGCTCTGACAGCACTGCATTTTCGGTTTGCTCTCCGTCGGCTGCACTTGGATGGACACCACGTTGTTGCTAGGAGACAGGTCGTTTTCTCTGCGGTCCGACATCTGTTTCTGGGAGACGATGCGGTAGATCTCTGTGCAGATACATCATGAGGAACATCATATGAACGCTAGCGGACATGTGGAGAAGGTAAGCCGCCACCTTCCTGATTGATGCTGAGAAGAAGCATCTAGGATAGTGTGGGCCACTTTTACGAGAAAAATCATCTGGGAAGCCACCAAGTTGCTCTCCGGGGGGGGCCATGTCTTGGATGTCTTAGTGAACAACCTATTAATCACCATGGGCTGGATGGCGACCACTGGTATAGAATGTTACTGAGCTGCAAAGTGGTGGTGGCCCCCACACATGACCACCTCTGCTGAATCTGGAGCAGAGAAGTAGGACAGAGCCAGGCTGCCCAGCTCTTTCTGAGGCAGGAATGGGCATCAGCAGATTTTTACTAGTAGGGGTAAAATCGGTCTTCTGTGACACACGGAGGCAGTCATTAAACACAAAAACAGGCCAGTATAATATTAGTGTCTATTCATATCCTTAGACATCCCATGAGTATGAGGAGGATAGCTGAACTGACAGCTGTAGCCTCCAGTCAGAGTTTGTATTGAGAAACAGCTTCTTAATAACAGACATACGTTCGGCAGATATATGTTGGAAATTGAGGCTTAGTGCAGTTTCATAATAAAAAAAAACATACCTGTCAAAATGGTCTGGAAGGCCGTCTCAACATTAGTAGAGTCTAAAGCTGACGTTTCGAGGAACGACAATCCATTCTTCTCTGAAAATCACAGACGAAATTCCACACGTCACGTCCACTGCATCGAATGCATGGCTGCATGTAGCAGTAGAGTGATTTGCAGGGGCAGTGTGTGAGCTGCAGGGTGCTACGCGCCACGTACCTGCGAAGGCCCGCGCCTCGTCGGTGGGCACGGCCCGGAGGTGCCGCAGGTCGCTCTTGTTGCCCACCAGCATGATGACGATGTTACTGTCAGCATGGTCGCGCAGCTCCTTCAGCCAGCGCTCCACGTTCTCGTAGGTCAGGTGCTTGGCGATGTCATACACCAGCAGGGCCCCCACCGCACCGCGGTAGTACCTGACACACACACATTTCTATTTAATCTTCGTGGGGACTGTCCATTCATTTCTATAGGAAAAAACCCTAATCCCAACAATGACAACCTTAACCCTAACCCAGCCCGAACCTAAACCTGATCTTAAGACTGTTCGCATTTTCAGGTTGTTTGATTTCAGTCACAGATTTTATAAAACCCCACAACAATCAAAATAAAAGTTTTTGAATCACATTGCACATTAACTAGACAATATACTTTAGAAATATTATGCGCATAAGGCACACAAAGACATGACTTGGAATGATGTGGCACACCATGATGTGAACCCCAGACAGACCATGGTTTTGGTCTGTCCTGGAGGGAGCAGAATTATGGACCCTCTGGGATCCCCGAGAACCAGACTGAGAAACACCGACATACTCCATAAGTCATACAAATGTAATATTTTTTATAGTTGCTTTTATGTCCCTTGATTTTTTATTTAATTGTATATTACATTTCTGTGCAAATGAACAATAAATTGTATTTTTAATTATTTTCAGTTTATCAAATTCAGTTTAGGTTAGCACTAAATGATGTTGTCATATGGTTCATTAAATTAACGGTACAGTTAAGGCTAACAGCTTAGGTGGGCATTATTAGCAGAATCAAGAACCTTTGGGATAAGCGTGAGTAGCAGTGAGTTTCACTCTCAGTTGGATTTACCTCTTCGCTCTGGAGCACTCACAGTTTAACATCATTTAGGAAGGACTCTATTCACAAATGGCAGTGCAGTGAAATGATGCTGGATTCTAACTTCTAACATCAAACTGGCTGGCTGCCTTTTGCTCTGTGAAGTGTCACTCCTCTGCTGATTAAATCTCGCTTTGCTGGCTAATATAAAAGTCAGTGTCCTGAAAACTTTTTGCGTAAAGTCTGATTTATGGAGGTCAGAATTAACACATAAATATTGATGTGATATAGCAATGTAAGTAATAGCAGTTATTTAAGTATTTAAAACATTTACAGCAGCTGTGGTGGGCTTTTAAAAGAGAATGAGAACAGCTTCAATACATATTAATCTGAATATTTTGCCTCTGCGGGACTCGCTTTAAATCGTTGCCAATTGCAGCCTACACTGTCTACTACGAAGAAGTATCCACATATGGATCTCACAAGTATTTTTTCTTGGCTTGATTCTGACGTTAATGCAAGAGGAAAATGTGTAGAGCAATATAAACAGATTTCCATGGGCAGCAGATCTGGTAATAAAGTCCCTATGGGTCCTTATTATACCCAGTGTGATGTTCATTATTAATTGATTCAGGATGCCGGGAAGGGCATCAACATATGCCAGGTGTCACACCCTAAAACAGCCTGCTGCATATTATGATAACACACATGGTGTTACAAAGTCACAAATGTACAAGGTTGACAGTGGGGATCCTTGCAGCTGCCGGTGATACTGGAGCTTCCGCGAGGCCGTCACTGACACTCACGCTGAGGTGATGGCTCTGTAACGCTCCTGGCCGGCCGTGTCCCAGATCTGGGCCTTCACCGTCTTGCCGTCCACCTGGATGCTGCGGGTGGCGAACTCCACCCCGATCGTGCTCTTGCTCTCCAGGTTGAACTCATTCCTTGTGAAACGGGACAGCAGGTTGCTCTTTCCCACGCCAGAGTCCCCGATCAGCACCACTGCAAATGACAACCACAATATGCTACCCAGGGCTTATTATAACAAACGCCAACTGGTGTGTATGTTGGGCATAGTTCTGTGTATTTTAGTATTTTTAATTAATGCACGTAGAAGAATCTACACCTTTCCCGGTACTGACTGAGGAGTCTTAATTCTTCATTGGTGGAACATTTCTGCTGGTGTATTGCAGGCTATGTCATGTTTTTTTCCCTGCACACAACTCCAATTATAAGAACATAGACTAAGTTCTCCATTTCTCCTTTCTGAGTTCATCGGGAAAATGAGGCGGTGATTATCTGAAATCTGTGATCTGGCCTTTTAATTAACATTTAAACCTGCTTCAGGTAGTGATACGCAGGGTCTTTGCCAGCTTTCCTTCTAATACAAAAAAAGTTAATAAAAATTAAGCTTCTTATTTGTCCAGTTAATGACTGCATTAATACAACAGCACTAGACTTGATGACTAAAAGCTTTTATGGGCTTTTAACCAACAACCAGAGTTTTAAATAATAATAATCTTTTAAATATCACTCAATTACACTTGCATTTTCTGGTCATTCATACCAAAAAAAATTGCTGCAGATATTAGTACATAATATAATATTGAATACTTTAATCAAAATAACTCATTTATTAACCTTTACTGCTTCCTTTTCTAGCCATTTATCGTACTCAGGGACACCTGGAGGCTAATCCAGGGAGCATGGGACACAAGACTGGTGTCTGGCTTGGCCAGGGAGTCAGTCTGCTGCAGGATGCGAGTCAGACAAGCCCGTTAGCTTGCATGGATCGTGGCAGGAAACTTGAGTATCCCGGGGAAAGCGGCACAGCACAGCAGAGGGCATGGAGGAGAAGAACCCCAATCCTGTAGGCTAGGTGTAGGAATGCGACCTAATCAGCCACCAAGCCGAGGGTCTCATACATTATCTAACTAAACAGGGCTAGTATTATTGTACAAAACATTTTCTTCCACGTTAACTAGCCATTAAACCCGGCTATTCCGCTATTCCAATGATCTGCTGTGCTGACTGTAAAGTATCTGGCCGGCTAATAAGAAATCCTAAATGCAGGAGATAGATAATAAATAGCTGCATCGGTAAATGCCCTTGCTCGTCATTTTCGTTTCTGTGGAAAAATAATAAAAATAGCAATAATATAAAAGAACAGATTCTTTTATCTGGTCGTCAATAGATTCAATAGCCGTTAAGAACCTTACGGATATTTCGTTTTTCTTCCCATTGTCTATAGGTATGTTCTTGTCTCGAATTAGTTACAAGAAATCACAATTATCTTAAGGCACATACTGTTCTACCGTTGACATAGAAGATGAATATTTATTGAATAACGATTTGCTGCATTTTTATGAGCCATCAAGCATTCGCACGCAACAGCAATTAATATTGCGGACTAAGTAGTTAGGGAGTCTGGCCCGAATACGCTGCCCCAAATGCAAAAACGTTGAATATGTCACCCAGCTACGTGGATTCATGACTTCACATGACTTTGAACTCAACCTACCATTAAGTGACCACTAACCCACTAACCTACTGTCAATGCCACCCTGTTCTTTATCCCATTGTCACCAACCCAGCGGCCGTGTCACCATCTGCGATTACACCGCACCTCCGCAGCCTTTATTCCTACGCTTTTCACAGTCAGACTACAGATGTCATTAAGGATTTCACCACGGATTCGACTTGTGCCGTGCTCTTAAAAGCATCGGCCCTTTTGTTTCCTGAAATAAAGCATGCAAAGCGAAACCGTGCTCGCTGCGCCCTGCCGTTCAATATCTCCTGGCACGCGTGTATTACATACATATATAGTGTCATAATCATGCGTTTACCTTTAAACAAATAATCATATTCGTCGTCTCTGGTCCCCATCTTCCTCTAGTCAAAAAAATAATTATATAGGCGAACCTTGGATATTTGAATATATAGATATATGGAATGGGATATAAGATGCTAGAAACAGCAGACGAGTGTGCCGAGCGCTTTGTTCGCTTATCAGCCGGGCATCCTCCCCTTAAACTCGGCATCTGCACTTCCGGGGTCACATTATTATATTGGATCAGTTACATGAATCTTCTTCTTCTTCTTATTGTTATTATTATTATTATTATTATTATTATTAGTAGTAGTAGTAGTAGTAGTAGTAGTAGTAATATACATTATGAAACCAAGCATACAATGTTTAACTTATAATGAAAGGACATATTTTTATTTAATTTTCAAACAAATAAATCACAAGTAAAAAAGGATAAGTCAATCACTGAATGTCAATTAGCAATATGTGTCAGTTATAAAAAACAAAAGGTCTGACAGTGAATATTTGGATGTGTGAGTTTTAAAAGCAACACGGGGCAGCTAACATAAAGTGAGGCTGAGTTGCAGAATCTTTTGTCACAAAAGTTGCAAAAAGGTTTCGGGGGAATAGTGTAAAAAAATAACAAAAGCATATGCCAAACACATCTCCTAAAAAGTTGGGACACTCTGTAAAATGTAAAGAGAGGATGCAGATCATATAAACCCATATTTAGCTGAAAACATATCCAATCCAACATACCAAATCAGCATGTCAAAACATTGTTTTATGACAAATATGCTCATTTTCAATTTGATTCCTTGGGACAGAGGCAACAAAAGTCTGGAATAGTTGTGCAATGCCAAAACAAACACCTGGTTGAATATCTCATATCTAATTAGGTTAATTAGCAAAAGGTCAGTAAGATGATTGGGTTTAAACAGAGCCTCCCAGAGAGGCAGAGTCTCTGTGCGGTGAAGATGGGGAGAGGTTCAGCACTCTGTGCAGTGGAGATCGGGAGAGGTTCAGCACCCTGTGCAGTGAAGATGGGGAGAGGTTCAGCACTTTGTCCAGTGAAGATGGGGAGAGGTTCAGCACTCTGTGCAGTGAAGATGGGGAGAGGTTCAGCACCCTGTGCAGTGAAGATGGGGAGAGGTTCAGCACTTTGTGCAGTGAAGATGGGAGAGGTTCAGCACTCTGTGCAGTGAAGATGGGGGGAGGTTCAGCACTCTGTGCAGTGGAGATGGGGAGAGGTTCAGCACTCTGTGCAGTGAAGATGGGGAGAGGCTCAGCACTCTGTGCAGTGAAGATGGGCAGAGGTTCAGCACTCTGTACAGTGAAGATGGGCAGAGGTTCAGCACTCTGTACAGTGAAGATGGGAGAAGTTCAGCACTCTGTGCAGTGAAGATGGGGAGAGGTTCAGCACTCTGTGAAGGACTGTGTGGGCAAATAGTACAACAATTTAAGAATAATGTTACTCAATGTAATACTGCAAAGAATTTGGGAATTTCATCATCTACGGTACATAATATGTTTAAAACATTCAGAGAATCCAGATAGATGTACAATAGGCATAAGGCCAAAAACCATTATTGGATAGCCATGATCTTTGGGTCCTCAGGCGGCACTGCATTTAAAACAGACACAATTCTACAGAGGAAATCACTGCATGGGATCAGGAACACTTCCTAAAACCAATGTCAGTGAACAGAGTGTGTCGCTGGAAAATGCAGCAAATCTTACCCAGTCCCTCGGTTTTACTGGGTCTCAATTGTTCTTAACTTCTTCCATTTAAGAATTATAGAGGCCACAGTACAATTTTTTTTGTAGTCTGTGTTTCAACAGAGTGCTGTCTCTCAGCTCCTCAGGCAATTCCATGAACCCCATGACTTGGTTTTCACTCTGTCAACATTGTCAGTTATGGGCCTTGTATAGTCAGGTGCAGGGACGGATTACAGACCGGGCCAGCAGGGCCGCTGCCCGTCTGTCTATTTTAGAGGGCCTACATCCTTTGATCCTCTGCCAACAAGGGCCCATGACCCTATAGGGCCTCTGATGGAAACATGGAGGGAGGGTGTTTGGCTGCCAAGGGCCCTTGAATTGTGGTGGTTGTGGTGGTGGTTGTTGTGGTGGGGGCTCGCGAACGTTTTGCCCAGGGGCCCACACAACCCATAATCCTTCCCTGGTCAGGTGTATGCCTTTCCAGATCATATCCAAGCAATTGAATTAACCAAGGAGTAGAAACATCACAAAGAAAATCAATAGAAATGGGAAGAACCGCAACTAAATTTCAAGTGTTCTATCAATCTTGAGAATACTTATGTCAAAGTGATATTACTGTGTTTTATTTTTAATAATAATTCAACCGTTTCTAAAATCCTATTTTGGCTTCGTCATTATGGGGTATTGATGTTGAGTGATGAAGGGAAAAGAATTATCTAAAACAATTTTAGAGTAAGGCTGCAGCGTAACATAATGTGTAAAACCCGAAGAGGTCTGAATACTTTTTGGATGCATTGCATGTGCATTTTTAAAAATTGTTTTCTGGACTATTACATTTGTAAAAAATGAGACTTAAGTAAACCTTTCATTGATGTATTTCATGCGAATAATCACCCTTCCATCCAGTGTAAAATTTTAAAGAATCTGTAAGGGGATCCACCCTTTGATCCAATAACAGAATTTGTTTGAGTAGAAGAAAGTGGTATAACTATGTACGTCTCCCCTTTCACGTCAGAAGAATATTACTTTTAATGTTAAATCCTAAACTAAATATTTCTGATGCCAGATTAATTTAATGTAGGTATTTGTTTCAATACCATGATTACACATGATCACTGTTATTTAAGGTTTCTCCCATTAGAATTATACTTGAGTAAAAGTCTAAAAATTGCATGTATTAGTTGTACTAAAGTATGTTAAGAATTTATTTGATACGCTTTGGAATAAAAAAATAATAGAAAGCCAGTATTTCCCTTCGCTGTGAACTTTATTGAGATTTGGTCTGTTAGCATAATAAACGCAAGTATTCGGATGAACAAAAAATTTTAATCAGCATTCGAAAGACAAAATACATAGCAGATAAATTAAGATAAACATCTAATTAAGCATACATTTTTAGGCATCAAGCTTGGGAAATTTAAGAACATCTCCCTTCCATTTTTTTAGCCATTCTCCAGTTAGTGTTGTGTAATGTATGCTTTTCACTTAGAAGCTTATTTTTTTAAGAAAGATAAGGAAAGAGAAAATGTATCAAAGTCTAACTCATTAGTACCTTGTGTTTCAACACAAAGTTCTGCATTGCAGAGCAAATCCGGATTCTGACTTATAATATTTTGAAAAAAAAACATTGAAAGAATGGTAACGCTTTGTATTAACTTCACCTTCATAATTAACTGCACCTTCATAATGCATTCATTATGCATTTATAGAACACTCAGTGCACCTTCAAAATGTATTCAGAGAATATTCATAGGCAGCACGTAAGACTACAGTACCTTTACACCTTAAAATCACTTTAATATACATAAATAACAAACATTATATGAATAACATTATAATCATATTATTGTATAATGTTTGTTATAAGTATTAAAGCACTGGTGCAGAGTGACAGCAAAGAGACGAACAGCCCAGAGACTTGTGATATCTCAATCCATTTATTTATGTATGTATGTATGTATGTATGTATGTATGTATGTATGTATGTATGTATGTATGTCAGATCGTTTCATAAAAATCTGCTGATGAAATTTATGAAGTGAGAGTACACGATTTGTTTATGTTATATAGTGAATTTAAAGTGTAAGTTTACAAACAAACAATAGTTGGGTTAAGTACTGATACTTCCCAAAAACATCTCGGTGCTGTAACTAAGTAGTTTTCCTTTGTTACTTTTCACCTCTGCTGCAAGGCAGCTACAAATTGGGACGATGTCAGTGTGTTTAGCCTAGTCATCTCACACCCTTTCAGTGTGTTTGCAGGATTTCAGCTGACAGACCGCAAGGTAGCTATCAACACGATTGTTTGATTTACTTCAAGGACTGAAGTAGTTCAGTGTATCTGCAAACAGTCCTGTTATATACTGTAGCACGTGGTTACATTGTCAGGCAGCAATAGGAGCTAACTTACAGAAATATCAATGTCACTCCATATAAACATGTCTAGGAGATCCACAGAACATGATGCATGAATACATGATACACTGAGATTCAGTTAGAAGGGGCACCCACGTTCTGTTTAGATTACCTAAATCCATTATTTAACCTGATTTTTTGCTCACATTAATCTGTTACTAATTGCTGCTTCCCGAAGGTTTGAATTAGCTATATAAGACAGTGTTCTTTCCAAATAGCACAATTTTAGCTATGCTTCCATGCTGTGATATTAATAAAGCATTATTTCACATCAATTTGAATTGTTACTAAGCATATACAAAAAAGACCAAGCAAATACAAATGAGTGAGTACATACCGCTCTATAATAAAAATGTGATGGGAATATGGTAAGTAACTTATATTCTCACTAATATACCCTCAGTGTGTTCCCTAGCAGGGAGGGCTTGCCGATTTGCTGTGTAACTGACTCACAAGTTCAGCACTGGACAGCTACCCCACGTTGGCCACCCTGTGTCGTTTTTCCTATCCTCCGGCATTAGCTGTCATGTGATAAATTAGATGTACTACTGTTCCACTTCAGTGTTGACACATTTAATTAATATATTCAGCCGAGAACATTTTAACAAACCAGCCATTTTCCATAATCACTTATCCTATTAGAGGGCCTTGAGCAGCCTGGAGTTTATTCCAGGAAGTACAGAGCGCAATGTAGAGGAACACATTGAACAGGATGCCTGTTGGTTTCAGAGACACGCTTACAACTGGCAAATTACAGACACTGATTCATTTCCTGCAGAATGAAAGCCGCACGAATTCCAGGAGACCATGCAAACTAGCACTCACTGCACCAACAGTAACACAGCTACAATGACCAAACTGGGGAGGCGGGGCAAGGGAAGGCCTCATTTATACACAGATAATGAGTAGCAATCCAGAGACAGATGTGAGTGATTGGCACATTAAGGCTGGAAACAATTAAGAAAATATGGGGTGGCCAAGGACCAGTCAGACATTCGTAACCTGGGGACTGTCGGTACTCTGCAAGGATGAACGAAATACCCTAATGCTGCATTTACAGGAAATAAACATTATTGATATTAATATTAATGCTGACTCCTAATAAACATTTCTTCGAAAGATACTGACTTCTTTCCAGCATCCCAAACTTCATTTGACAATTGAGTCCGTGCACCTTTTTGCTGGTTGTCTTTTTACTCATTTATTATCACTTTTTCCAAGCATTAGAGAATTCTTCACAGCACCAGATATTCTCAGAGTATAACCAAAGTAATATTGGCCATTTGTGCTTCAAATGAAAATGCAGGCCTGATTTGCTCAAGAATCCACTCCATGTATCCACAGAAAGGTTTGTTTGTACTTTCTATACATTACATAAAATAATTATAAAGACGTCTAAACCATAAAACAACATATGTGGAGCTGTGCACTGTAGGGAAATTATTAGCTCAATGAAAAGTTTAATATCTCCACCAATATGTTCAATTAATTAATTTTAATTAATTATTATTTAA
>JAODUD010000019.1:7672921-7691886 GCA_026784285.1 Stomatorhinus walkeri | reverse complement strand
AGGCCCTCTAAAATAGACAAACGAAAATACATTGTTGATAAGCGTTGCAAATTGTTTTGGGCTAGGGGCCCCATGGGTCCCCTGCATCCCAAGGGCCCCTGGGCAGCGGCCCCGCTGGCCCGGTCCGTAATCTGTCCCTGGAAGGATCACACCATTTCAGCACTAAGCTGGTACTAAGAGAAGAAGTAGAACTTTGGCTGGTGGCTGGTTAGGCGATGGAGGGTCTGAGGCCATTAGGTAATTAGATTAGCTGATATTTGCACTCCATTGCTTTTTACACTCCTATTTACTAGTCTAGAGCAATCTTCCAGGGATGTGATCTGCAATCTGGAATCTCTCAACCCTTTTATGGACCCTTCTCATACTACCCCTCACTACTTTGTCATCAGATAATGGTTAAAGGTAGGGGGAGTTATGACCTTTTTAATGACCTCTAAGGAGGGGAGAGCAAGCTATTTAAGGGTTATTTGAGTAACCATTAGAATGGGCATTCATGGTCCTGGAATGCGCTGAGTTGCATATCTTCATGAGCAGAATAACAATTTGTAATATTTATAACCCTATCTATGGGACAGGACTATTACAGCTAACCAATGGTCTGTCTGCACCACATCTGGAGCAAGAGTATCCTTGAGTTTGAGGAGCATCACATGAAAAAATGAGGGTTTGCAGTTTGCTATCGCAATAAAAAGGTAGTGAGAGACAAGCCCTTTGTTTGGGCAGGTAAAGACCAGGGACCTGGGTTACAAAGCCACATCCCTTGCTTAACCCGATAACACTGAAGATAAGTAGCGAAAACTAAGACACATCACGCTGATAACTCACGCTATAGAGTGAAGCAGGTTGTGTTTCAGGATCACGAATCTCAGGCTGTGCTTGGACCAATCAAAAAGCAGAAGTCTGTATTTTTACATTTTGAGCCCTTTCGCTATGTGTGCTACATCTTATTAACAGCTACGAAAAGTCTCCGCTGTAGTGAGATAATGGTTCAGCATTTTGAGTTGATTCAGTCTATATTTCTCTATAACCAGAAAGTTACAACCAAAGTTGGAGACCCTGTACGAATGTGTCTCATGCCAGTTTACACACATCTTTTATACATTTCCTTATCGCTCTTTTACTCACAGGGAAACCCTACAGCATCATCGCCTCCCTTCCCGGTCGCCCCATTATGTTCTTCCCAGCTGGGCCCAGGTGTTCCATGTTTGTGGGAGGTAAGACTCGTCTACGTAACACTTGGGTCCTGAGGATGCATAATTGGATGGTCCTTGGATGGTCTGTTTTATATGGCAAAAGGCCTCGATGTCCCTTATGATGTCAAACAGGAGGCCAGGTGGCTTCCTTCCATGGTTAGCCATTATATTGTTTCCTACTGTTAATAATACAAGGCTGAACCATCCTCATGATACCAGCTCTGGGAGATGGATAGATGCATTGTTAGCCAGGTGAGGTCTGACTTTGTATTTTATAAACAGCAGGCATGTACAAATGATACATCTAAAAAGTAGGCTAGGCCTGCTCAGTACATCTGCAGAAACCTCAACAGAACATCACATTCATATATAACTGAAAATGCTCTTGGTCCAGCAGGTGGTCTGTCTTTTACCTAGAAAAATGATGGGTAAATGAGAAAAAAATTCAGCAAAAAGTATATGTATTACAACCTTCTATTTAGAAAAATTACACTAATGGATTTTGCAGAATACATTCCCCAATTGATACATTCAAAGATAGATATAAGCTTATTTCCATCCATCCATCCATCCATTCATCCATCCATCCATCTTCTACCTAGTCCAGTACGGGGTTTCACAAATGAGTGGTAATGTTTAAAACAATAACCGTTAGTCTCCGCCCCTCTCTCTAAATAGACCATCCTTCTTTCCCCTGTCACCTCCTAATTGGCTGGTTTTAAGTACAGCCGTAAACTCACGCTGAGCAAAAAGAAGCGTTTTGGCGTGAGCGCGAGAGAAGCGGGGAGCGAGGCAGGAGCGGCTTGTGGGGATGTGGGATCCCGTGTTGGAGGCTCCTCGGTGGCTTCAGAGTTTAAATGTCAACCAAAAAATTCGTTTGATGGATTTAGATGGGCACTGTTATTCGAAAGCAGCAAAACAACGGTAGGTTTATAAACGTTTTGTCAAAGTTTAGTTTTATCCTGACTTAAAAAGCCCGTAGTTGAATAGTGTGGGATTTGAATGTGTTTTGCTGTTCGAGACCCTTATACTAAAGACTTTATGCTACATGACACAAACGCACATATATATATGCGCGAAAGTAACACTTGAAAAGACTTTGAAAGGAGCGTGGGCGGACGAAACCTTTCTTCTGGTTCGGTGGGCAAATCGGGCAAATTACGCTCGGATGGCTTGACAGCCGCGCAGCAGTTTCCCTTAATGCGGTAACACCAGGTATTTAGATGGACGCTTCGCTTTAACGTGCCCATCACTGCGTTCTGAGCTGTCAAACACGTGTAACTAACAACTTGTTGAAACTCGGGACTGCTTTGACTTGATACATTACCTGGCAGCAAGTCTGCTCTTATGTTACTTTTTGGTTATTGTAGATACAATGTTAAACTGTTTTATTCTTGTGATTTAATTGCTGCTTTCCAGAAAGAGAGCTCCATGCCAGCTTTGTAAAAGTTTTATATGCATTCGGTAAAACGCCAGCCCAACTTATATATTTACGTTTTACATTTATTTGCATAAGAGCCTTTTTGGATCATTCATGCAAAAACGCCCTAGTAAAGTGGAGTCAAGATCCTTATTTGTGTGTGTGTGTGTGTGTGGGGGGGGGGGGGTCACTTTTGCAGAAACAAGATGACTATGTCTGGCGCTATAACAATGAAGGAGGCTGCTCCAGTTAACCTTCTCGTCGGCCGTGTGAATGAATTAATGCTCCAAATACAGTAATAACGTAGTTTCCAAATGCAGCCGTAAGTTCACGTTTCCATCATACATTCAAAAATGAAAAACTGACCAGTTCCACAAACCGAGCATAAATATTAATATATGAAAAAGGCTTCCGGTAAAATCGTGTTCCCTTGGGAAATATTCAAACTAGCATAAGCCAAGATTTGAATTGCCTTACAGCTTCAGTGTGGCACTAAACTAACCCATTTATCCTAAAGCATTGCGTTTGCTTCAATTTGTTTTGCATAATAATCCCATCACAAAAGAGTATCATTGTTATAACACTAAAGGCAAAGCTGTTAAACAGTAAAACAATATTTAAAAAATTTAACTTTTTATGAAAAAGTGGTTGAATTGAGTAACTAGAACTTAATATTATAGGTTAGAGGTCTGGTGTAGAAACATCTATTGGTAATAAATATTGGATAGGTGAGAATTCTGGAATGTGTTCCTCTGTTAACCTGTCATTAGCTCCCTGTATGTGCAGAGGTCATGCATGTACATCATGGTACACGTACAGACTTAAATCGTATTCCACTGTGTACTGAAAGGGCAATGAGCAGATGGAGTGATGCAGAACCTGTGTGTAGCAGCACAGATTAGCTGTATGCTAATGGCCAGAATTGTGGAAACGCGTCCAATTTTGAAATATTGCAGAATTTTATTCAACTGCTGCTCCGGTTACTTATTTAATCGTCCAGTGTATGATATTTGTAAAATCATACCCTGGACGATTAAATAAGTTCTCAATGACTTGCAGAAAGATCAGTCTGTATATTCATGGTCTAAATTGTGTCACATTTCTTAGAGCGCTTCATAATAGTCTTTTGCTTTGCAGTGAGTGAACATACAAATTTCTAATTTCAGGAAGTGGTTACACATTTGTATTGAAAATGCAGAACTAACCAATGCACTTTGCCTTAAATGTGATTTGTGTTGCAGGGGTTTGTATTTTTTAAACCTGGGATGTGCTTGAACCATGGTGTGCTTGTTTTCACTATACTTTGTTTTTTAATAGAATAGTTTCTTTCTGTTCATAATCTGAATTTTATTACATTAATTATTAATTCTCTTACTGCATTAATTTAGCAGGCGATATAAAATGGTGAAATTAGTTTCTAAACATATTACACTACACTGCATGGCAGCAACATTTCAGCATGCATCTAAATGTTCAGACTCTTTTTAAAATGTATTTGAGTGTTACTTGCAAGCAGGGCACCCATGTAATTATTTTCTAAGATGGGGTGTTAGACTTAAAGGAATTTCTGTGTGGTGAACCCCTGTAAGCAGCATAACCGCGTCTGTTATTTAAGTAGTATGTTTTTGACCTGAAGATTTTTAATGATGCTAAACTAATGTGAACTTCAGTCTGCGCTAAAATGGTAAAACTGCTCTTCTATAGTTTAGCCTAGTTGGATGCATCATTACAATACTTATTTGTATTGTTTTGAGCAACAGGCTCCTTGCGTTTAATACTTTAAGTTGAATTTGTAGGTAAATTGGAAAAATAATATAGTATATAACTGCAGAAGCCACCCAATGTTTTCACAAGTGTCACAAAGTGGTGTGTGTGGTCGTTATTACAAACCATTGTATTTAACTCCAATTTTTATGTAATTTGTAAGTATGAGTTGGATGTTCTTAACCTACAAAGTGCCTGTGTTGCACTTTGGCTATATATAATGCTGGTTCTTAAACTTTTTTTATGGGAATAAACCTTTCACTTCTCTGCACTCACTTCTGAACAAAAATCTCTGCTGAATAAAACATAATGGCTAGCAAACTTGCAGCTTGTGTATATCAAGGATATTCCCTCTTTCAAAACTTGGGTACTTTTGCTTGAAATGTAACTAGATTTGCATTGGGGCTGTCATGAATGATGTAGCAAGGCGATGCATTCGTTCCCTTGAGCACACAACAACACAAGCCCAAACCTATTATGTTTAATTAGTCTGAAGACCCATGTATATAAAAACCTTGCATGCGTCCTTGTCTGCACAACATGTGCTTATGGCATTTAAATCCATAAGGCTGAAACCTCTCCACACGCATACTAGCAGGCGTGTCTGCACAAACTTCTATGATGCGTTTGATGTCATTGTGCGTCTCCATGCATGAATGGGTGATGCACACCAAATTTGTGTCTATATGGTGGTGTGCATGCTGCTCTGGACAAACTGCGCATGATCGATTTGCTAGCGTCCACTTTAAACACCAACAAGGATGCTTAGGATGAGCATTGGGTTAGTTTGCAAGCCTAGATTATTTACAAGGTAATAAAACTGTTACATCCCACCTTTTCAGTGCTGATGTGATCCCGATACCTGAAGACGTTATCAGCTGATATGAGTAGTAGTCTGATTCCAGAGCTCTTTTTTAAACTAGTGTAAAAAAACAAGAGATGCTTTAGGACCATGAATGATCTGGAGAGATTCTGTAAAGAGGAATGGACTCCGATGCCGTGCTTGGTATTCTCCAACCATATAAAAAAATTCCATAAGACTCAGTGATGTTATACTGGCAAAAGGAGATTGTACAGAGTATTGAAAGCAGGGATGCCAATAATCATGGCACATGTTTTTGTTAAAGAATTATTTCTTTTTTTTTTTTCTTGGATTTTTCTCAGTTTTTCAGTGTGACATGAATCTGCTTCACCAAAGGTGGATTTTTTTACTAACCCTTTTAAAAAATCTTTACAAGGGGTGCCGATAATTGTGGAGGGTGCTGTAATACAGTAGGTATAAAAATGTACACACCCCTGATGAAATGCCAGGTTGTTTTGGTGTAAAAAATGAGACCAATAAATCATTTCAAAATGTTTCCTGCCTTTAATATGACCTAAAGCCTGAACATTCATTTGGAAACACAAATCTGTTAGGGGAAAAATATAAAAAATGTAGAATAAGCCGCACACACCCTTAAACTAATACTTTTTTGAAAAACAACCCCAAAGCATGATGCCGCCAAACACCATGCTTCACTGGAATGGTATTCTTTTGGTGACGCACAGTGTTCTTTTTTTGTGCCAAACATACCTTTTGGGACAGTGGGCAAAAAATTCACCCTTCGTTTCATCAGTTCATAACATTTTTCCACGTGCTTTTGGGAGACTTGTTCCCAAAAGCTTTTTGCAGAATTTAGCTGAGCCTCAATGTATTTTTTTGTATGTAAAGGCTTCCATTTTGCAACCTTACCCCATACCCCAGACATATGGCAAATATGGGAGATTGTTGTCACATGTACACATCCATTACTTATCTGAAATTCCTGTGACTCCTTCAGTGTTACTGCATGCCTCTTTGCAGCCACTCTGGCGACTTGTCCTACCAAATGTGATGAAAAGACTCCCAGTTCTTGGTAACATCACTGTTGTCCCGTATCTCCACCTCTTGACTGTCTCCACTGTGTTCCATAGTATATCTAATGCTGTGGAAGTTCTTTTTTGTACCTTCTCTGGACTGATACCTTTCAGCAATGAGAGCCCTTTGATACGTCGTAATCTCTCTGCGAACCACGGCTTTTGCTGTAGGTCGCAACTGAGTAAACGTCAGGAAAATCCCACTAGGACAGCTGATCTTTTCTCGGAGTTAATCAGTCACTTTACCTGATGGCAGGTATGTACCCAAAAGACTGAATACTGTAATTAAATCAAAAGGTGCTTCAACAGAGGTTTAGTTTAGGGTGTGCGCACTTATGCAACCAGCTTTATTGAACGTTTTTTATTTATGTATATTGCTTTTCAATTGAATTGTACAGGTTATACGTCACGTTAAAGGTGGTAAAAGTTTTGAAATGATTTATTATGGTCATTTTTACATCACAAAAACCTGGCATTTAACAGGGGTGTGTATACTTTTTATATTCACTCTACATATGCTATTTACTTAGTACTAATAATACATACATAAGTGATATCTCTCTAGTAAAATAAAAGAAAATAACTAGTATATTATAGGTTTCAGGGATGTGTGATATTAATACCAACGTCACATGTTATGCACATGCAATTCTTACGTTGCTAGTCAGCTGGGTTAACATCAGGCTTTTTTAATTTTCAGTTCTGTACAGACATTATGGTGCAGAGAGTTTTTCATTGAAGCATTTTTATTCTGTCATACGGGAAAAAAAAAAACGTGGCTAGCTTAGCTATTTTAATTGTTATTCCTTTTATAGATTATAGTCAAAGTAAGACATTTGTGAACCCCTTGGAATTTTGTGGTTTTCTGCAATAATTGGTCATAAAACGTGATCTGATCTTCATCTAAGTCACGGGTACTGATGTAAACAAAGAGCTTAAGCCAATAAAACACAAAAGGTTCTAGTCTTTCATGCCTTTATTATACAGACATATTCTGCATTCACAGTGGTAGTGGAAAAAGTAAGTGACATAAACTTGCTAACAGTTAATGTTGCCTATATTCAGACCCGTTGTGAATCGTTGTAGTGGCCTGTGATTTACATTGCCTCCATATGTCAGTTAAGAGTGTTGGAATACTGAGAACACCTTCCTCGGCCCTGAGGATGTCTGCTTGGTGAATGACCTTAGGTTAACCTTTGTTCTCTTCGTCTAGGTTTCTTCTGCCCACCGAGAGAGAACCTCCAGGAAGTGGCTTAATTTCTCCAACTCAAAATGCTGTTTATACCTACATGTGTCACGTCGGGCGGCTTCGGGCAGGAGGCAAGATGAAGGGCAGAGGAACGGGTTTATTCGGGGAATCAGGGCAGGAGAACAGAACAGGCAGGCTGAAACACAGGGCGGAAGACTGGGTAGCACGCATGGACGCTCAACGCATTACACAAATGCCGGATCTAGGGAAGACTGATACAGGCGGGTAAGGCAGGCACGCATAGACAACAGGTGGTTTCAATCAGGATCAGACACGAGGTAACGAGGGGGGCGTGGCACACACGAGGCTCGGACGGGCGGATCATGACAACATGCAGCAAGGGGAATGCTGATAAGTGACTAGGAGGCAAAAAGGAGTGGCTGTGAGGGGCCGCGGTCAGTGGTTAGCATTGTGTGAAATTGCGTCTTTCTGTCTGTTGCTTTGTTTAAATTGTTCCTCTCTCATGGAAGTCCAACCTTCTGCTTGAAGCAGTGAGTTTCACATGAATAATTTGTACATTGAAACTACCTGCAATTTTATTTTATGTATGTCTTTATCGATAATTATTGCCAAGAGACGTGAAATAATATGAAAAGGTATTTAGTGATTGATAGATTCTTTGTGGAAAATAAATCAGACAGATCAGACCTTTTTCATGCCACAGTTTACAGAAATGAAATGGAGATATTTTCAATAGCTTTGTATCATCTGCAGTTAAATATTACTGCATTTGTGTGTGCGTGTGTGTACTTAAAGCTGTGTGACCAGCTTTGGTCTAAGTATATACCTGGCAGAGTATGTAGTTGGCCTCGGTGTCGTACTTTGGGTTTTGTGGTTGAAAAATAATGCCATGTGCTCTACGGTCTTCTGGCTGACATACAGATGTCTGAAACCTGTTAAGTGATATGAGGCCCCCCTACCCCACGTTCCTTCATCCAACGGACACTAAAGACTTATTTTAGAGTGGGGTTTGTGGTTAGGGGCCCCCTTGTGCAAAGGAAGTAACACCAGGGACACTAGGTGTGAAGAGCACCTCATGAGGATGATACATTAGCATGTTTATTTTACTGGTGTTGAAAGTGTATTTTTGGTACAAATATGTATGTTAAAGTCAAAGCAGAATTAATATACAGATGACACTGGTTTTACCAAATAAGTTATAGTTAACAAAATATGCATGGGAAATAATGGGCTGGGGGTTCAAATCCCACCTCTGCTCTGTGTGCGTGTGTGTGTGTGTGTGTGTGTAGTTTGCATGTTCTCCCCATATTGTGTTTCCACCTGCATGCAAATAGGTGAATCGGTCTGTCTAATATTGCCCATGTTGTGTGTACATGTGTGTGCCTGCCATAGGCTCCAAGCCCTGCTTGAACCTGTACTGGAAAAAGGATGGATAGATGAATGGATGGAAAGAATAAAGAAATAATTCCATAACAAGTTTAGCTCTAGAATGAGTGAATCACAATTCGAAAATAGATTAGAGGTCAATCTGAAGAGATCTACATCTTTGGCAGAATGTTCCAAGGTATTTGAGAGTACTGAAATTTGGAAATGTGGCAGGATTGCTGTATGTGCCAAGCTTTTTGCAAATCAAATCCGTTTTTTAACTATTTATTTTGATTGTATGTTCTCTGAAAAAAGTGAGTGATCTGTGTTTTCATTCAAACATCCTATTGCTTTTGCTAAATGACTAGTATATTACAGCATATTACACAGCTTAAAAACGTTTGGAATAGAGGAGGTAGATTGGAAACTGAACAGTCTGGGACAACTGACAGCCCCTTCACTTTTTTTCCAGCCCACTCTGTGCCCATATATTAAAAGTATGTTTTATATCTGAACGAAATTAAAAGCACTTTGAAATAAATACTTGCACATCATGCTACTTGACCACTAGGAGGAGCTGGAAACTGTTGCCTTGAGAATTGTAAAACACCTAGGAGGGAACAGAGTATCCAGTACGAATAATGTCTTCTTGCCAAAACCGACTGACTTCTGGTCAGTATTAACAATATCATTGTCCTGCAGCACTTCTCATTTTCTGTTGTGTGTTGTATTGTGTGCAATTTAAAATCACCTGCTTAGAAGTAGGCTTGGGTAATATTTACCACCGCACAATTTAAATACTTCCCAAGCAGGGCTGAGTATGGGCACAAAAGCCCCAATTACATTTGATTCCAATTTCACAAGCTATCTATTTTGATTTATTCCAATTTGATATCAATCTGATAGGAATTAAATGAAATATAGCAGCTTTACTTGTTTGAAGATGTTTTAAAAGGCTCTAAATTGAACACATTTACAAATGTAGAGTCACGTGAAACAAATTGTGAAAACCACCAAAGGTTAATATACCCAAATCTTTCAGGAACATATGGGTATAGTTCATTAAAAACAAAGTGTAAAAATGACTTCTGACTGAAAAGAATAGCTGAAAATAAAAATGGGCAAGTCTAAATACCATGTTTCATAAAGACTTAAATATACGTGCCAAAACATAAATCAGAATCTTTTTATTTGAGGAACAATGTATTGTTTAGGACTGGGAATAGACCCTGACTTCACAATTCGATTCGGTTTAGATTCGTAAGTGCCCAATCTAGAATCAGTTTCAGTTTACATTTAAGACACGTTGTGCGATCGAACCAGATTTGTTGTAAAAACAACAAAAGGCATAGCACTGTAGCATTCACTTGCAGTACAAAATAACATAATTGTTAAAGTTACCATTACATGATGAAATTTAAGATAATGAATATATACTATATAATAAATAAGCATGGAATTTTTATTCTAGTATTTTCCAGTGAATATACGGAAATGTTTCATCCACAATTTTCCCTCTGCAGTTCTTGTACCCAGTCAGAAATGAATGAATAAACACCTCCAGAATTTGCCATTTTCATTTGTTTCAGTGTCATCTACGATGTTTGGGGAAAAACAATAGGTCACGTTCAATAATATCTCTACATAATTTACATTTATTATGTGTTTTTTTTTTTGCTTTTATGCTACTCCTGAAAAAAATGGTACCACAGCACAATTTTTTGTTTCATTCAGTTTTGTTTCTCACTTTATGGCTGCGCATCTGAATTAAAATATATTTGTATTTGTATATATACAGTATGTTGCTGGTCAGCAGCATGCATCCTTTTACCTCACTGCATGTATTTTTAAATGGTGTAATTTAATATGTGTATTTGCTTATTGTAAATGTAACTATGTAATGTTTGTCATGGAATGATTTTCTTAGAAAGTGTTTGCCACTAAATTCATGTTGCCGCCTTAAATGTAGATGCATTTTTCAGTTCCAATCAGATACCTTTAATATCAGTCATTAGAGGTGCACCGATCTCACTGTTTGAGTACTAATATGATCCAGATACCCAAAGAGGGTATGAGACGGTATATTTAAAAAAAAAAAAAAAAAAACTAGTGAATAGGAATGAAACAATATGTATGCCAAAAAAGGCTACTCCACCTTTTGTTGGAAGCATTTTTGAGGCATTTGCGGTTGAATTTGAGTATCTTTCAGGAGAGTAATCGCAAGTGCCGGATGCTTAAAATGCCCCACAATTTTTCTCCCACTGGCACAACAGTGTGACAGCAGCCCCTCCTGCATCACAAGCTGTAGCGAAACCTGACAGCCCAAGCTAGCGAAATCCAAATCAGTGTAAAATACTTCTATGTCGTCACCCTCATATCTGATGTTCTTACTCACCTCCCACTGCAAATGGTATGCGCATGACATCACAGCAGGCGGAAGTCCCTGCACTCATACCCACTGAGTAGTAAAAAAAAAATTGTACAGATCAATTTAACAAGAAATATCTTCAGACTGCCATATATGACTGATTAGATGATCCATCTAATAGGTTTCGATCAGTGCTTATACTGATATTGAATTTTGGACCGGTGCACCTCTACTTAAATGTTCAGATGGTGTTAGCTGCTTTTAGGTAATGTAGATATGCTTCTCTTTTAACATCTGCCTCCCCTTCCTTGCCCCCCACTGTTGGTTTGTCACCACAGTTACTAGAATACTACAGAATTTGCCAGAAGAGGGACTAGGAAGCAGTGGTGGACATTTTAAAGAATCATGATGGGCAGCAAACCAGCCTCCAACTGCAGGGACCTCGTGGCCCATGGAAAGATGCCAAGGCTACAGACATCTGTAGGGGACCCAGTTCTTCCTGGGTTTCCCTCATCACAAAGTCTGCCCAGATATGCTCATGAGGAACCTACAAACTACAGTGGGGCTTACTATTCCATGTGCCTCAGTGGGCAAGAGAGGAGGGACCTTTCAGCCCATTGGAATCCTTCTAGAACTTGCATGCAACGTGGCAAAAATCCTATATTTTTCCCTTCGAGTGCAAACAGGGCATTACCCAATCACGTCCTTCATGGGACCGAGCATATGGCCTTTCCTGTGGAGAAAAGTCCTCCTATGGAACAAAAAGAGCTTTCAGCACAACAGAAGATGCCATTTTATGACAGAAGCCCTGAGAAGCTCAGTCCAGGTGTACCCAGGGTCCACACGCCTGTCGCTGTGCGAAAGAGAAACGTGGAAGGCACAAATGTTTCTCCTCAGACTGAAACCTCTGTTGGCCTAGCTATCCCTAAGCCTATTTATGGTCGCAACGTCTGCTGTGCAGAACTTAGATGTTCTTCAGGACCACCCTACAGCACGGAGCGTGGAGATGCAAGAATCCATCCCCCTTTCTGTGACGAGGAGTGGATGCTACGGTGTGGTTCCCTGTCAGTTCTGCAAAGGAAAGATCAGGAAGCACTGATGCAGCGAAAGGTCCTGGAGCTGGAACACAGTCGGAGGCAATCATTAAAGGAAGCCCAGTTAGATGGCTACCTTGCCATGAGACCCACAGGCCCAACTAGGATGCCAGCTTTTGCAGAACAAAACTACAGTCGTTTCCCATATGCAGAATTGGCCCACTCTATGCTGCCCCCCCCCGGAGAGCCATATCATCGGTTGCCTTCCAAAATGTACCACAGCCTGCTGTCGTCTATTCCATGCACCTATGAAGAGATGCAGCTGTCAGCCCTTCCACACTCTGGTGTCTCCTCCAAATTGTTTCCAGACCACACTCCTCCTGCTCCAAGCCATCCACAATGTCCCCCACATCCTGCTTTTTATTATCCCCAGGGAGGAACAAATGTTGCCAGCAGTACTCAATATTCTGACCGGGGTGGGAGTAATCAGCAGGACCCTTTGGACTCCATAAGCAAGCAGCACACCCAGAATCCTTCAGGGCCATATCGTGTACCTCATTCAGTTTTTAGTGATATTCCAGCTCCTTGTCCTATCACTCAGCAAAGTCATTCATTTGTTCAACATTATGAAGTTCCACCTTATCATCTTTACAAAACTCATACAAACCCAGGACAGAAGAGAGCATTTTCTGATGGGCCAGGCTCTACTGTGTCATTCGCTGAACAGCTGAAGGACTATTCTTCACTAAAAGAAAAATTAGAGTCTCCCTCAAGGGCACTTTGTGGACAAGGGTTTGGCTCCAGTGCATTCCAACCTGTACTGCCTCGGTTTGATCATGGAAGTGACAGCCAGGAGTCTATAGTTGTACTGGATGGTGGACTGAGTAGGGTACAAGCGACGGCTTCTCACAGCATTGTTAGCCAGCATCGGGGTGAGAGAGCTGTAACCGATTTGACTAATGGTGACTCAGACCATCACGCTTCATGCGTCAGAGTTTATACCAATGAACAGTCGTCTAAAATAAGCCATGCTATCTCTTCTGAATCGCATACCCTAAATCAGAAAGAGGACAATGGTTTGCTTGATGCGCAGATTTCTAGGAAACAAGGTGAAGATGACCAGAAACTCGTAGATGGACCTTCTTCACCTCCAATGCCGGTTATTAACAATGTGTTTAGTTTGGCCCCTTATAAAGCTTACCTGGAAGCAACGGGAATGTTGTCTGCACCAAATATGCCTGACCGTGGTGATCCAGAATTGGGAACAAGGAGACTACAACCTGATACACAAATCAATGAGAGAGATGCACAGCAAGCCTCAATGCCTAGAGATGTATTGATTTCCTTTGGTAACTCATGGCCTTCTCAAGAGGAGGCAGTCAATAATAGGGAACCCAAAAAAATTAAAACTGAGCCAAATGAAGAGGAAGTTACAAATGGCTCGTTTAAAACCGATCAGACCAGTTATCAGGGAGTGCATTGCGAGCTCCAGGAGATCTGTAAAGAAGAACCTGATGTACAGGCTAGCTCAAGCTCTCCAGATGATGTGCTTGATCTCCGTGTGAAGAAGAGTGACTCCCATGAATCCTCTTGCAAGCTCCAAATGTTAACTGGCGGTTCAGGGGATATGGGACCCTCCTCAGAGGGTCATGGAACAGCAGGTGCATGTGAGGTGGACTCTGCCAACAAAAAGCCTGCACTTATGCAGACGCCCCCAAAACCTTCAACGCCACCCTTCAGCCACTCAGACAAAAAGCTTCGCTTTCAGCACATCCCACCTGAATATCTTAAACTATCTGCTTTCAAGATTGTCGTGCCAGACGCACTCAGGGCTCCTTGCAATAATACCAGAGACTTACCCTCAGACTCCAAAGGCCTTGAGGGCACAAAGCCACTACTGAAGCCCAAGTCCCATTCGGACAGCTCCAGACGCCCTCGCCACCATTTTATGGAACTGCATCAGTCACTCTGCAGGCTCATCTCCAGGTCTGTCTCCCATACCCCAGAACTGGACCTCAGAGCCTGGTTTGACAACAATCGAGGGTTGTCTGCTCCATCTCACACAAAGACCCAGAGGGTCTCCGGTCTCCTGAGAGTAGAAGTCAGGGATTTATGGCTTAAGTGTAATGACACTGCTGCAGTGTTCCACCAGGTCATCCGTCACATGGAGAGCTTTGTTTCGAACTGCCGGTGTCCTTTTCCTCATGTTGTCCGGGCTGGGATGCTATTCATCCCCATGCTCGTTGTGAAGGAGAGCCTCTTCCCCCAGGTGCCTGGTGCCTTCATTGACCAGGTACTGCAGGAGCGCCGGGTTGAGCTGCGACCCACCACACTCTCTGAGGAGCGACACCTAACCCAGCTCCAGAAGCGGGCCTGCTCCTCCAAGCTCCGAAGGCTCCTGTCCCTCAAACACTTGCCTGAGGTTTACCCAGACGTGCTGAACCTGTTCTACCATGTGTGTGTCAGCAAACGCTTGGGTAAGCCAGCACATTACAATCATATCTTTATTACTTCCTTTGTAGGCTGTGTGCAGCAGTCATTGTCCCACATCTTGCATCAGTTTTTCACTTGTGCTATAAACCAATGTTTAGGTCATCTCACAGCCATAACCGAAATAGATCCAAGCCAAAGGTAAATTTTCTACAAACATAGACTGATCTTATAGCGGTGATGGTAAGAATTATTCCTGCCATTTAACTTGTATAGAAAACAACATATTTGTGTGATGTTAAATATTTTCTCCCTACATGTATTCTGGAAAGCATCTCCTTGGTTCTCTCTTTGTGGTTCTATTGAAACAGAAGTCTGCGTGGCTTTTAAATGGACCGAAAGCAGAAGTTAGTTTCTGGCCTACTGCCCTTCTGAATTTCACACCACCTTATTTGGTATAAACGCACCTCTTTTGTGATGCCCTGTGACCTGCCTGAAATATGTGTAAGAAAAAAAAAAGGTTTTTGGGATTAGTCTGATTGGGACTTTCACATGCCTGTTTATGTACATTGTAGTTGTTTAAATATATGAAAGTTTTATAGAATGGAATCTTCATGTAGCAATCTGAAAATGCCTCAAAAGTCCCAAAGAATTCTAAAAAAATAATTTAAGAATATTACAGTGGAAATCACACATAATTGTTGAATTTTTTGTTACATTATCTGTAATTTTCATTTGTAATTAGTGTATGTGGCTACAGGAATAAATTGCAGAAATTGCTTAGAACAAATTGTGTTCATGCTGATTGAAGAGGAAGCCTGAACCTGTAACTTTATCTTCATGTTCCTTAGCCTGCAGAGCAAAGTATGATTGTGTTTCCCAGCAGTATGGAAATGCACCAATATGTACTGATGTACAACAGTATATCTAGACTCCAGTTGCCAGACTAAATGGAACGGATGCCTTGGAGCTGTGATTAAGAGGGAAGTATGTGCTGGGCAGCATGGAACATTGGACCTTTTTTGTATTTTGCCCATAAAATCTTGAAGCTGTTCAGACCACGTTGCTCTTGCTCACTGCTTTTTGCAAGGGCTTTTTAATGTGGTTTTAGTGGTTTATGCACAGCTCTTCCGGAGAATCTAGGTCTGAAATGTCCTTACCATGGGCATCGTTAGATCTGATCGCTCGGGGCTGTAGCCTCAGGTATTTTAAGCAGAGCCCTGAGTATTTTAGCCCCGATGCCAATCTTCCTTCAAAAAAAAGTCAAGCCTCAGCTAAACTTGACTTACCCCCTGGTATTTTTGATCTCGATCTCTTCTGATGACACCAGAACGCTGGTGATGATTTGCTGTTGCCTTTCTGTGTTGACTTGTTGGTCCAAACCACTGTATCGGTAGTTTTTGGAAGTATCGCCCCACTTTGTCTCTCTCGCATAAGCATTGGTTAGATTTACGTGATTCATTCAGTTTGCGTGGCAACCACAGTCTGTGTACAGGATATACAGTCTTTGTACCCTCACCTTCCCATTCAGTCAACTGCTTGTATCCATCTTGCGTAAAAGAATCTAGTTTTCCAGTTAATGTGATAAGTGGCTTAATGTAAAACAGAGAGGTAAGATCACTATTATCAGATTTTCTATTAGAAGAAGGCATGCAGTAAGGCAGGTCATTTACCATTCAAAATGCATGCATGTAAAGTCACCCAATGTTTCATGTGCATAAATTATTCAGCAGTTTCATCCCACATATTCTTTTACGTTTTATTTCAGATTTGTAATTCTCCAAGCAAGGTATAGATTTCAGAACTCCAACGATCTGTGTATAGAGAAATTCTGGACTTCCTTTCAGCTAAGCTCCTAATTATTATTATGTAATACACAGATTTTGGATGGCTTTTTTCCTGATGCGTTTATTTTTAACATGCATCATTGCCTTTCAGCTTTTTTGTGCCTTATATATCTCGTATTACGGCAAGCATACGGTCTGTATACTTAATGTGTGAAACTTTCAACCATTCAAAGATGTTGATCTGGGCTCTAAACGGCCTTGCCAGATTTTTTCTGCATTTTCAGTTATTTGTTGCACACGCTTTGACAATTTCGGTGTAGTTTTAAGCATTTATGAATGTCTGCCTTGTGCTTATGAGCACGTAACAAAATAGTTTCTCTGCACACATTCGTTGATTCATTTCAGCATAAGGGGACAGTTTAACATTGGTGCAATGTAAATAAACACCTTACTGTTGCAAGCAACAGCTGGCATGAGTATTCCAAGCAGCTGTGTTCTTGGGATGAACACATCTCATCCCACAGAGGCAAAAAGCTTGTAAACTTTCATATAAGTATGTCGAACCTTTGGACAGAGGCTGCTTGTATGTAGTCTGTTGCTATTCCTAATCCCTTAGTCAAACAGCCATTATGTAATTTAATTTTACTTTAAATCCCATTTATTTCTTACAGATTCTACTTCACCTGCTGGTGCCCCACAGACAGCTCAGGTATCTACTTCCTGTTCTCTCGCTTTCCATAGCAAGCTAACAAAAACCAGCTCACTACCTAGCGAGTGGTCAGCACTATGATTAACATTGAATGGGCAGTTTTTTCCACCAATGAAACGCTTGGCTTCAGTAGGAAAAACTTCACGTAGAAGGAACTGAATTGTTCATATTGTGAAATTTTCATTTTTGTCATTCTTTTAGACAGTTTAAAGAACTGTAACATGAGTAATCCAGGAAGCTAAATGTAGTGCCAGCGGAATAATATTTGAGAAGACGAAGAGATGGAGAGAGAATTAATGATGAACGAGTTCATTCTACAATGGTGGGAACCCTGTTATCTACCTAAGGACCTGCCACCTGACTGTTTATGGATGGAAAAATCAAACCATTTCTTGGTGAATCACCCACAAGTTTTAGATCCCATTTTCCATCATCGCCAACCTGTTTCCCATTCATGGGTCCACAGAAGTGTCCCTGCCTTGGAATACAGCTGCCATGCTCCCATTTTCAATTAGGCATTTAGACATTAAACAGCTAAGTTCTCAAAAATGTTCTCATTTGGTACTCTCCCTATTCTGTACTCTTTAACATTGTTATGGTTATTTGCTTAATTCATTATTTTGTATTGACTGTGGTGTCCCATGCAGTTTTGTGGGTATAGATGGTGATGTTACAGCAGTATTTTACATTTTCCTGGCATGTGGCATCACGTTACTGAATATGGAATCTCCCTGTGGTAAAATTCACTTCTGTGGTAATTTACACTTGCATTGGAAGTAGAAGACGTGCTTGCTTGAAGTCTACACTATAGCTGTCCTTTGTAATCTGTGCCAGCATCTTGCTATACCCATCTGAAAATCTTATGAATACATTGATTTGCACACACGTTTGTTCTGGATGAATAAATACACTGCATTATTATAGAAATGGTGTGTATTGTTACCTTTTATCCTGTTCGGATCACTTACCTTAAAGCCAGATGCTGGGTGGGGAGGTGAAGAGCACAGCCCAGAGCTGGATGTGCAGCTGTAGTCCTAGAGCTGAGGCCGTAAGGGGGGAGTCTTCCTGGATGGCAGCCCAGTCTGCCCAGTGTGTTGGTGTTTGGGACTGTGGGGGCAGACGTAGGGCGAATGTGAATTGCATAGTCACTGAGCTGAGCTCACAACTGATACACGTTTACGTATACTCGTATATACTCATTTGCATATACTCAGTGACAAACACGTGAAGCACCCAGACAGAGTGGTCGAAATTAAATGAACCTGCACGTGGTGAAAGGTCATGACTGTATCGCAATGACTGTGGTATCAGATCAAATGGACAAAGAGTTAGCAGTATGGGCACACTGCTGGTCCCATTTAAGTAGGGCGGGACACCTCCCCAGGCCTGGATACATGTGGCGATACGGTGCGGAAGGGAGCCGTACAGCCATTGTATCATCTTCTGCGGCATGTCGACCCACAGCTGTTGTAACTGGCCCTCGAGATCCTGCAGATTGGCGCTGGGTCTGAGTTGACGTCCAAGCTGATCCCACACATGTTCGATTGGGGAAAGATCGGGGGATGGACCACGGGAGGACCTCAACATGACACAGGCGGTCCATAGAGGAGCCATGTGTGGACGGGTGTTGTCTTGTTGAAAGACTTACCAGGGTGCTGTCTCAGGAGGGGTAAGGCAAGGGGACGCAGGATGTCACTGAAGTAGCGCTGTGCCGTCAGGGTCCCCCAATTCACTACCAGAGATGACCTGAAGTCATACCCTATGGCTCCCCACACCATGATGTCATACC
>JAODUD010000019.1:7657008-7668277 GCA_026784285.1 Stomatorhinus walkeri | reverse complement strand
CTATTGTTTGTTTGTTTGTTCCTATTTAGCTCTTACGGTGTTTTGGACATTAAAAACCACTTTCATAAACATCAGTACAGAGAGTAAAGTGCTTATGTTCAGCTGGGATAAGCATCGGTATAGACAACAGAAATTTGATAAGCTGCAACAAATCTCTACCAACCAAGGAAAGAGCCAACTCCCATGAACCCCCCCCTTAGAATTCATTGAGTGGGCATCAAATAATATGAACATGGGCGGGAAGTGAAGACTCTGGCCACCCAGTGGGTTGTTAACCTGTTAATCTCATAGAGGAACTGAACCAAGAAGAGGAACTTTACTGGCTTTGTCTTTTAGTCTCACATCCAGATTTGGAAGAGAATACATAGAGAATAAAATAGTCAACTGCTTTCTGAAATGTGGCTTCTTACCAGACACTTGCAGAGGATTTTCCTCTGATGGAAATGAAAATTATCAACCTACAGAGGGCTGAATTCAAAGACACCCCGAAAATCAAAAAATGATGTGGCAGGCTAGTCCATTTTGCCAAAATTTCATTGCAACAACTCAAAATCATACTCAGTAGATTGTATGGCCCCCACATGCATCTATGCATGCTTGACAACATCGGGGCTGCTCATGATGAGACGACAGATGGTGTCCTGGGGGGGTCTCCTCCCAGATCTGGACCAGGGCATCAGTGAGCTCCTGGACACTCTCAGGTGCAACTTGACAACGTCAGATGGACCGAAACGTAACGTACCTGAGGTGTTCTATTGGGTTTAGGTCAGGTGAGCGAGGTGGCCAGTCAGTGGTATCAGTTCCTTCAGAATCCAGGACCCACTGCACCAGCATAGGGTTTGACAATGCGTCCAAGGGTTTCATCTCGATACCTAATGGCAGTCAAGGTGCTGTCGTCTAGCCTGTAGAGGTCTGTGCGTCCCTCCATGCATATGCCTCCCAAGACCATCACTGCCCCCCACCAAGGCGGTCTTGCTGAACAATGTTACAGGCAGCATAACGTTCTCTGCAGCTTCTCCAGACCCTTTCACATCTGTCACATGTGCTCAGGGTGAACCTGCTCTCATCTGTGAAAAGCACAGGGTGTCAGTAGCAGACCTGCCAATTCTGGTAGTCTATGGCAAATGCCGGTCAAGCTCCACGGTGCCGGGCAGTGAGCACAGGGCCCGCTAGAGGACGGCGGGCCCTCAGGCCACCCTCATGAAGTCTGTTTCTGCTTGTTTGGTCAGAGACATTCACACCAGTGGCCTGCTGGAGGTCATTCTGTAGAGCTCTGGCAGTGCTCATCCTGTTCCTCCTTGCACAAAGGAGCAGATACCGGTCCTGCTGATGGGTTAAAGACCTTCTACAGCCCTGTCCAGCTCTCCTAGAGTAACTGCCTGTCTCCTGGAATAACCTCCATGCCCGTGAGACTGTGCTGGGAGACACAGCAAACCTGCCAATGACACGTATTGATGCGGAGGAGTTGGACTACCTGTGCAACCTCTGTAGGGTCCTGGTATCGCCTCATGCTACCAGTAGTGACACTGACTGTAGCCAAGTGCAAAAACTAATGAAAAAACAGTCAGAAAAGATGACGAGGGGAAAAGGGACCTGTTAAACCATTCCTATTTTGGGGGTTGTGTCTTTGTTGCCTCTCTGGTGCACCTGTTGTTAATTTCATTAACACCTCCCCCCCCCACTTAACTGACTAGATCAATATTCTGGAAGCTCAATTGACTTGATGCTATACTCTGATTAAAAAGTATTCCTCTAAATTTTGAGCAGTGTAGTTTTTTGAAGGTGGGACTACAAATATTGTAACAAATGCAGGATTCTACCAGAAACAGACATCTAAGGATACCTGTAAACCTTTGTTTCGAATCCATCGTGTAGCTTGTGTGTAGCTTGCTATATACTTTCTCCACTGTAACTGATCATATTTAATGCATCCATATTCAATAGAGATGGTTCATGTTTTGACTTAAAACACAATACTATATTAATGATCTCGTAGGTATAAAGGCCGACTGCCTTCAAACACTCATTTTAAATGCAAATGCTCCCTCTAGTGGCACAAATAAAGCACATATGCAATGAAAACTGAATTGCCACGTTTAGGTCAATTTTTAAAATCGGAAATCGGTATGATTTGTAAACGAAAGTTAAATTAAAAAGTTTGCTTATAAAGAGGGTGATATAATTTGAGGAGCACTGTGAAAAGGAAAATGAAAAGAAAAGCCACTGGTTTCAGATGGCGAGAACCTGGAATTCTGCTGGGACCCACTCATTAAGATAATTTCCTTCTTCACACGCTGGAGAAAGGGGCTGTTAATACAAATGGCAGCTGAAGCCCGTGTACATCCCAAGGCAAGTTTGACCCCAGGCAGAGGAGCACATGCAGCATCAGAAGATGGCGACCCAGGCAGCTGCTTTTCGCCTAATGGGTTGACCAGCATTGCGCAATAATGTCTAGCTGATAGCTCTTGGTCTAATGCAGTTAAGTTACTAGATTCGAGGTTCAGGCAGGTTGCAGACCCAATGTGTTGCTGTGAGATAGGAGCAGAGGCGTTTGCGGAGATTTCCTCTACACCAGTTAACGTTCAAAAACACACCTTTTAAAAATGCACATCTTCCAGAGGATGAAGAGAAAGTTCCACGTAAAGGCAGAGGGTTGATCATTCCAAGGTATCACCTCAGATTCTTTTGCAAGTTTTCACTGATACCTCTTTAATATCACAGAGAATACCATCTGCTATTCCAATGACTTACAACATACACTGACTAGTTTTCCATGATAGTTTATTTAAATAATACATTTTTTTGGTAAGAACAGCTGTTTGTAAAAACACTTATAAACACAAGAAAGCCAACAGGTCAGTAGCTCCCAGAATGCAGCTGAAATGCAGGCCAACCTGTCAGCTGCGTACGCAAGGGATCCCAGTGCACTGGGGGTCAGATGTGGGGTGTGGCAGCCATCAAAGCTCATTCATGACCTGGGATGAGTGCTCTGGCATGATTTCTCTGTGGTGCTTTTGTGTTCATAACATTTATCAGATACCAAAGGACAACGGGCACACAGAGTGAAAGGGACTAAAAACTGTCCCATTGAAAAGGAGTTGAAAATACTGCACTTATTTCTTAGCAAAATTTAAAATAAAATAAACTAAACGGATTTTATTTTGCAACAAACCAGCTGCACTCCCGACCCAGATCAAGACTGCGTAAGCCGTCCACTGTCCAGAGGAACAGCAGCAAAGCAGATGTCTTAACTAGCAGTTTTACCAAACATTTGGGGTCGTAATGGCCCCAATTTGAAAATTTTTATAATGGCATCTTATTTCAAAACCTTTTTTGACAATAGGATGAGGCCAACCCTCCATTTTCAGCCCTTTACTCGCCATACAAACACTGCAAATGAAAATAGCCGTTTGCACTCTATAAAAATTTCATGCTTAAAATGTGATGACTTGTGCTTTTTTTTGTAAGTTTGGATCTCTGCAGGACAAACATTTTCAAAGAACATACTTTTGTAAAGCTGTAATAAATTTTGTAATAATGTCACAGGTTCCCTTGCATCCCTCCCTCACATTCACTTGAATAAATTTTCTCTGCATTTAGTGCACTACACCGGTAGTGTGTGTGTTCCAAATCCATAAACTCTTTAAAATTTTATGTGCCACGTATAAAATGTGCTAACCTGTCCTAAAGAGAATTTTATTAAAATAAAATAGACCACATGCGGCATGCTGTTGTACTTTTAATTGCCTTTGGGGTCAGTCTTTACTATTCATTTACTGTGATTAGTGTTAGATTGCTGTGACGCTGTTTGTAGTGTAATACATTTATCTATTGCCATGGAAGCCAAGGCAAGTTTTAGATCCATGGCCAAAGAGAACCTGCTCTCAGACAGGCCTGTACTTCCAGATAAAACAGAATGAACATGTTTTCAAAATATGGCATGTATCAAAAATCAAAGAGACGTGGTCAATGCAAGTGCCAAACCTGACTACAGCCTCAGTTGTGCATAAATTGAACAGACAGACAGTTTGGAGCCAGAGGACAGCAAGGTAGAAGACTAAGAAAGATTTTTATGAAGAAGAGGAAGACATTTCTGTCTAAAAATGGAGAAATATGTCGCCCCTTAAAACCAGCGATGCAGGAGGGTCCAGGGAAGCTCCCAGCAGAGCACATATTCAAATCCACATTAGGGCCAACATTACATTGACATTTCAGCTCTTTATTCCAAGATCATTCAAAAACATAATTATAGAAATGACTAATTTGGAGAGGAGACAAAGGTTTGTCAGCAACTGGCATGAATTCAGCAACAAATTCAGTGCCTGCTTCGGGTGCCTGATTTTAGTCAGGGTATTCATATCTAAGTCTCTGGGATGCAGAAATGGAAAGTGAGATTTTTTTCAGCAACAATGTCCTGAGAAAGTTTGCAAGTTCTCCCCTCGATAATAATGTCAAGAATAATATTATAACTGCATATTTTGATTCCATACGGCCACTATTAATAAATAAATCAGTTCTTTTTGTAATCTTATTGGAGTGTGATACAATAATGTAGGATTATTTTGACAACAGTGTCAAAGATACGAAAAAATTTAGAGCACTAAAAAAAAAATCTTGCATAAATTTGGATCCCTTTAGGACAAGTTCACACATTTTCTACACGATCGATTAAATTTTAGGATGTTTTTATGGATTATGAACACAACACCACCCATAACTGTAGAGAAACTCCTTTCAAGTGAACGGTGGGGTCATTTTGGCCACAAACAATGTGAAAGGCACGACATTTTTTAAAGCATACAAATGTCAATTGAAAATGATTTAAATATATTATATAAAATAAAATAAATGCTGACCTCGTTAGGACATTTTCTGCATGATCGATTAAATTTAAGGCTCTTTTTATGGATTATGAACACAAACTCTGCTCCTAATTGAGGAGAAATTCCATTTAAGCGAATGGTGGGGTCAATATCACCCCAAACTGTGAAAGGAATAGCATTTTTTACAGCATAAAAAGTCATCTGAATTATTTTTTAATATAAATTTTGATCTCTTTAGCACAAGTTGGCACATTTTCTACATGGTCAATTAAATTTTAGTGTATTTCTATGAATTATGAACACAAGTTCCCAATTTCTGAGAAATCCTGTTCAAGTGAATGGTGGAGTGACTGACTGCAACAGTGTGTAAAATACACATTTTTAGAGCACTAAAAAAACATGCCATCATCAAAATATTTGTTGATACCTCTTCCCATAACACACAAAGTCACTTAGGTTCATCATCTTGAAATTTTTTTTAAACACCCTTAAAGATATAAAGCAGTGTTTCCCAATCCGGTCCTTGCGGACCCATAGCCAGTCCACGTTTTACCCGGAGCTGGAAGAGAGCAAAAACATGGACCGACTGGGTTCCTGAGGACCAGGTTGGGAAACACTGATATAAAGGGTTAAACCTACTCTCTGAGGGGAAAGTATGGAGTGAATATCACTCAGTATGGCTCTCCTGAAACAATCGGTATGTCTCTTAACTAAGCATACTTAGGGCACAAGTTGTAAATTTTAAGTTTCTTTTTAAATCACAGTTTAATATTAGACTCATCAGCCAGCCAGGACACTGCATCAAGAAGCTGTGTGACAGCTAATCCTGACTGCTGCCAGGAGCGGAGCCACTGGCCGCTGGCAGAGGCTGGCAGAGGCGGGCAGGCAAGCGGGCAGCCCGGAGAGCCCTTGGCCCATGAGGACAGCAGGTCAGCTGCTCCTGGTGCCTCATCTTGGGGACAAATATTCCAACTACATTGTGAACGAACACGTTTCCTCTCATTTAAAAACGCAGATGTGCCGTGCTCGCCCTTTTGACTCCCATGCATTTGTGTTTACACACAAAGTGAAAAATATGGGTTTGATTAACTTTTCACCATGTCACCCTTTTAAACAACAAAAAAGAGAGATATTGCCTCTACACCAGTTAACATTCAACAGGCCAGACAAAATCATCATCGTGGACAGCTGATATGTCTGGGACACTTAAAGCTCTGCAGAAAAAGTCCACCTCCCTCACACAAAACGCACTTAGTCTGAATGGTGTGAACCTGGGAACCAACAGATAAAATCCCAGTTGGGGATGGAGGGGATGGGAAGGGAGTTTTAAAGGAAGATATTAAAATACCAGCCTAAATGGCCAAATTATTTTGTATAATGTCTATAAAGTCCTCTCTGGTGTTAACAATACTCTTATTTTGAATATTCTAGCCTTAATCTCAGCGTAATTTAGGTTCCCGTCTTACGGATCCTGGGAGCCGCGTCTGGCTGATGGCCTGCCTCCGTCACTGCGGGCCGGTTCCTAACCGGCAGCCGGCATCGGCATGCTGGTCGCTCAGGAGATCCTGTGACTTGGGAGCGCGCTCAGTCCTCTATGTACTCCCAGAGGTCCTTCTCGTAGCCCTCGCGGACGTGCTGGAGCAGCACCCTACGCCGGCTCTCGCAGTACCTGAGGACCAAAGACACGTGGCAACTGAGAGACTGAAACACACTTCGAAAGTCGCACAAAACACGACGACATCTTATGCAGATACAGCTGTGTTCAAAGTAACAGCAGTCCAATCACTAATCTGGTCAATGACTGGTTTCCGTAGAATTTCTATTTCTACATGACAAAAAAAAAAAAAAATACTAGTAGGTGTAGTAGAGTAATTGAAAGCCAACAGACTTAACATTAATGATAAGCATGCTGCTGATTCTGTGTAACCGAATCATTAATTGAAAGGGGCGTGTTCAAAATAATAGCAGGGTGGAGTTTAATTAGTGAGGTCATTCATTCTGTGAAAAAACAGTTGTCAATTCCTATTTAAGGAAGGGACATGCTGGTTATAGTGCACTTCTTACTGGAAATTTGAGTGAAATGAGTAATTCCATATACTGTGCATAAGAACAGTGTACTTTCACTTAAAAGTTGATCGGAGAGGGGAAAACATATAAAGAAGTGCAGTAAATGACAGGCTGCTCAGCTAAATTGGCCGCAAATGCTTTAAAACGGCAACCAAATACTGAAAGACGTGGAAGAGAAGGGAAAATCATTCGAATCGATCAAATAGCCAAAATGGCAAAGACTCGGCTAATAATCTGCTACAGGAAGATCAAGGAAGGTCTAACGTTACCTGTAAGTACTGTTACAATCAGATGATGCCTATGTGAAGCCAAGCTACTGGCAAGAGGCCCCCGCAAAGTCACATTGCTGCAGAGGTTACCATTTTCCAAAGAACACGCTGACTGGCACGACATTTTGGCGCAACATTTTGTGGACTGATGGAAGCAGGATTGTCCTTTTTGGGTCTAGGGGCTGCAGACACAGTTAGTCAGACTGAATTCAAGCCACAGTACACTGTGAAGACAGTGAAGCTTGGTGGTGCAAACATCGTGATATGGGGATGTTTCTCATACTACGGTGGTGGGTCTATTGATCGCATACCAGGGATCATAGATCAGTTTGAATACCTCAGAATACTCGAAGAGGTCATGTCGCCTTATGCCGAAGAGGAAATATCATTGAAATGGGTGCTTCAACAAGATGATGACCCCAAACACACCAGTAAATGAGTAACATCTTGGTTCCAGACCAACAAGATTGAGGTTATGGAGTGGCCAACCCAATCCCCGGACCTTAATCCAGTATAAAACTTGATTTGAGGTGATGATAAAAATATGTTTCTGAGGTAAAACCAAGAAGTGCAGAAGAATTGTAGAATGAAGTCCAATCATCCTGGGCTGGAATACCTGTTCACTGGTACCAGAAGTCTGTGCAGGAGCTCTCAGAAACAGTGGTTATACAACTTAATATTAGTTCAGTGATTCAAAGGAAAGCAAAATCTTGAAACAGTTTTCAGTATAAACAGTTTATGTTTGAGTTTGTAAAGAAGAATGCAGACACTTATTCTTTTGAACAGCCTAGAATTCCCTTTCCTTCACTTTCTGTAAAGGAAGAACACAAATTTGATCAATTTTTTTCATGTTTTAATTTGGAATAGAATTTGCAATGTTCCCAGATGCATTTGCGTGTATGGAAATAAAAGCTATTATAAGGATTTTGAACTTTAACATTTTTAAACAGAGTGCTGCGATTCTGAACACAACTGTACATTTCGCTTTAGAAGACCCTCACTCCTGGTGGATATCAAACACCCCATTCAAATTAAGGAGCTAACATTGCACAGAAAAATCATCTGTCCAGACACCGAAATCCAACATGTGCATTTTAAATTCTGCAGGAATGTTCTTGGTATGAACCAAGTTCATCATATTTTTTTGGATGAAAAAACTAAGAAGCTCACGCATGATGTATGAAGGACACAGCCCCGATAAACACATTCAGTGCTGACCTGTATTTGTCCTGCACCTTTTGCTTGACGTCCTGCAGTGAATCCTGTGAAATGTCTCTCTCCAGGTAGCCGGACAGCACCTCAGTCGCATTCTCCAGGTCTGCTTGGTTGTTCTGTGTCAGCACAGCAAGTGTGGAAGTCAGTGGCTGCATTCAGACGCCACAAAAATCAACAAGTGACATAACTGAGCAAACGCACTGGTCCAGCTAATAAAACAGGAGCTGCTCACACTACACACTAGCAACACTCGGAAAGGAAAGAAATAGACTGTGCTCCAAAAATAAACTTGCCACTTGGTCTTTCCCCATTCACTCATAAAAGCCTACTAGTTCAAGTCAAATGGATTTTATTGTCACGTCACTTACACACGACAGTACGGTGATGCGAAATTTTGTTTCCCAGGACCACAGTGCAATGTATAACAAGACAATTAGACAGAACAATTACAAAAAATCAGTTGTATAGAAGATGGGCTAGGATAGGATTTAAATTTCAATAGCAGCAATTTCAATGACCAAAGAGTAAATTCAGAGAGGCCTCGTAAATCAGTTTAAACAAGCAGAATGCAAAATGTTAAAGATATGTCACATGACAACAGTAGCATGACGACAGCAATACAGTGCATTGAATTTAATGCCTGTGGTTGAGGGCATGTAAAATTTTGTGGTGGCAAGTTACTCTGAGTATCTGGTGCAGTAAACAGTGATACGGAATTTTCAAGAAGATGTCTGGTGCAGTAGATGGCGATAGTTCACAGAGAAGAACTGACACAGGAAGGGAACATCAGGAAGAGCTGCAACTCACCTCGAAGATGATGGACTGATTGTTCTTCTTGAGGTAGAACGCGAAGACGTAGGTGAACATGAGCGTGGAGCGGCACTGGCACAGCACGTCCACGGCCTTCTTCAGGAACTGCACCTCGATCCACGACATGTTATGCTGCTGCATGCCCTCCATCTTCTGCTTGACCTGAGCGTACAGCTTGTGTTCAAAGCGCAGGCTCTGCATGTGGTTCATGTAGCGGTTGCAGTAGAAGAGGTACCTCTGCAGGGCGGCCCGGGAGCGCTGCGGGACATATTGGGGCTTAGGGATGCGACGCTGCCACGGGGAGCTACACGGGCAAACATGCGCAACTGAGGCGGCCAAACGGTCCGCATGACGCCATGGTACCATTTAAAAATGTACCTCTTGTGCATCTCGCGCTGCCTTTGCATCATCTTCATTGTAACGATTACAATTGTACCTAAAAAAAAAACGGGGAAAATAATAAGAGAGCATGTGACCGATGCAGGGTTATGAGACCTCAGTGTTTCTGGATGACCGGTCTACAACACAGAGGACGTCTGTGGATGTCTATGGACATTAATTAAAGGATCTGCCTTTGAAATGCATCAGTGGTTTCTACCATGAAGCCTCACACCCTCACAGTGATTTGAGGGACCGTAAAAGACCACAAATAAGAAAAAACTAAATAATTGGAGTAGGGTGTATTCATTTTCTGTCATGTACTGCTACATAAGTAGCTCATATTTTTCTGCCACAGCTGACAAGCAAGATCTAAACACAAGATGTTCAGAGAGAGTCAACGGAAACTCACCAAGCTGACCCATGTGGCTCCCAGGAACCCAGACACACCCAACAGAACTCTGCTTTGCAGTTCTGGTTCCGGCATACCATGTGGTTGCACCCCCCATCCTTCTCGATGGTCACATGGCACTTGGGGCATTCCTACAAAGGAAGGGGGGTCCAGTGAGATCGACAGCCACAGGAAGGCAGAAACCTCAAAACGCTGCGGCAACGAACCTTGGTGTTTGCTGCAATCCAGTTGGAGGTCTCGCTGTCGTCGTCACACTTTTTAATCCACTTCCTCAACCACTGCGGAAAAATTGCGGGAGAGAAGAGGCTTGCACAGTGAGTGAAGCGCAGAAGCTCCCTGGGAGAAAACTGAGAAGCTAACACGTCGGCTAAGAGTACAGAAACGGCAGGCTAAAGCTACAACGGTAGTCCCTCCATTCAGACCAGGTTCAGTCTGACCATTGGCATTCGGGAGCAGGAATACAAATCATGCTACGGAGGAGCCAAGGCATTCTGGCGGGCCGCCACAATGTGACCTGCAGATCTAACAAGCATCTACCACTTGCAGGTTGCCAGATATTCGGGGTAGAGGGTTAAGCCAGGGAACTTTGGCGACAGCATCAATACACCTAAAACTGAAATTGATGACTATCACCAGTCCTTCAAGTACATTACTGCAAATCTTTACTGAGAGAGAATCATATGTGGTAATATCAGGTATTATGTGATGCGATTCAAAGTAAATATAACATGAATTAAAATAGTTATATCCACAACTTTAAAACTTCCTATTGATAAAAGTAAATTAATTATATGACGCTTTTCCATTGGCATACAGGAAGTGAGCCGTACCGACCCCCACCACAGAGGCACTAGCCACAGCACGGTTCCAGCTCGTAAAGACATTGCCAGGTTTGAAAATTGACAGCGACTTAAAACCAAAGTGATGCTTGTATACGGTTAACAATGTTTACATTCTGATTTACTATGTGCTAATTCCACAATGTTCTAGCACATCTGTGAGAATGGCCATTTCACGCAAGCAGACGCTAACGGAATTAGCATTCGCATTCATAAGTTTACATTACGAATCCATTCTGTTTACCTGTTCTGTAGTACTTTTTAAAAGTAGGAGTTTGGAAATTTTCAAGTTCTGAGTTGACAGGAATGCATCAGTACATCGCAATATGCGACACTACTAATAATGAATAATATATAGAACATACACTTTTTCCAGATGCGCAATATGCGACACTACTAATAATGAATAATATATAGAACATACACTTTTTCCAGATGCGCAATATGCGACACTAC
>JAODUD010000019.1:7627079-7652828 GCA_026784285.1 Stomatorhinus walkeri | reverse complement strand
GCTTCTGATGAGCCACACCTGTGCCTGGTATTTACCTGAGGACAGGTGTGGCTCATCAGAAGCCAGGTAGGATAGAAAACCTACTGGTTAGTAGCTCCCAGGACCGGAGTTGGAGACCCCTGGCCTAGTGCATCTCTCCATTAAAAAAAACTGCATGTAATGCAGAAAGACTTCCCGATTAGCAGAGAACAGCATACAAACACAGCGGCCATGTAGCTCAGGAAATAAAAGCCAACTCTCAACTATCATAAAAATGACAGTATCTACATTCTATAATTCAAAGACAAGGCTTTAGAAACCCAATGCAAATCCAGAGTTATCAGATGGCCATGGATTTTACAGAAAACTTAATGAATTAGTCTACTTCAAGGAAATAAAGAAGTCTACCAAATACAAGACGCCATTATGCTTGAGTGTGTGATTAGACCAAAAGGTGGGTCCAGCCGATTACACACAGCATTAATACAAAGCAAAGAGCAGATATCAGAAAAGTAACAGGAACCACCTCCATATGTGGAATACGGAGTCTGTGCTCAACTCTAAAATAGCACTTTAGCAACAGGTAAGATATTTCTTGTGATATTTCTTCTGACATTTAACATAATAGGAAAAGTTATGGGGAAAAAAACCAAAAACAGTATATTGGGTATGAATACTAGGAATACGTTAAATTCAATTAGCAGGGTACAAATTTATTTAGTATCGCTAATACAGACAGCCTAGGTGACTGAAGAGTTTACTGCAAAGCAAGCGGGAATTATCAACTCCCAGTGACAGTGACCTAAAACTGATGCACTTACATGACAGTGCTGTCATCCACCAAAATATCACAGCTGTGGGCAGGACAGGAAATTGTCTTTGAAAGGGGGGAAATTGTTAAGAAACATATCAGGCAAACATAAATCAACATAATGGTTTGATTTATGATGCAAACAAAATAGAATTTTTTCACCATGCAATGATTATTGAAAAGCATAGCACAATGGTTTAAAGTGAACTAAGTGTGCACAGATTCTTCACTAAAAGATTCACCCTAACTCTACTGAAGTTATGCACACGTATGGAAAAAATAAAGACAGGCAAATACCTGGCCCATTCCCTCCTCGATGATTTTGGTTGTTAGGTAATTGCTCCAACACTGCATGCAGAACTTGTGTCCGCACTCCAGGCCAGTAAAATACTGTGAGAAAAGGGGGACACTAACTGTTGGTGGTTTCAAACAGGCATTCCACCCAAACACTCCAACACCAAGGGTCTCCAGTAACAAAACGAGTTCTCCGTGTGGAACACTTCGCTGGCCATGCTTCCGAATGTTAGCGTGATACTTTTTATGGCCTCCAGGGTGGATCCAGCTTGCTTGTCTTCAAGCTACACCTCTTCTTCAACATCATTTTTGGCAAAAATAAAAAAAAAGGTTTTATGTTGTTGCTGCACTCATTCATTTGATATTATCCATGCAACACCAGTCAAGAAAATGAAAACAGAAGGGAGATACCTTCACGACGCCTTCAGTCTCCCTGATTTTTAGGACAGCATTGTGTAGTGAATTAAAAAAATGACATCAGCATTCATCTTTCTGCTCAAAACTACATTGCACCTTTGTGAATATAACACACCCATTTTTTTTTTAGCTATCAAGGACCTTATAGGACACCATTTGTTCCAGCCTCTACCCTCTGGCAGAAAACTCAAGCCATCATAACGAAAACCACCAGACACAGGGAGAGTTTCTTTGTTTATGGCTGTGCGATATGACGATATGTGTCAGATGAAGAAATAAAAGCGTCTATCATCTCATGTTATGCTAGCATTATTTTATGGTGTTGCAAAAATACTGTTTATGGCAACACTTTTTCATCATTTGGATGACAGTTTGCAAGGTTACATGCCACCACCTGGGATGTGGCACTTGTATGGAAGTTTTTATTGGACTTTGTCTTTTGTGGGGCACAAATAATAATCTGCAAATATGTACCATGACCCACAAATATTTAACTATCCAAAAAGATGTATTTTTCAAATTGTGTTGTGTAAACGCGTTTTGCATATCTGTGGATCGATTTATCTCTGTTTGTGGAACGTGTTACATTTGTGAGTATTCTCCTATTTATTTACAGAATTTTGTCCAGTACTAAGGAGCCCTTAGGAGGTCTGGGTGGGGAAATATTTTTTTAAATAGTTTTATGTTCATTCACAATAGTTTTGCAATCCCAGAACACTTGCCCATTTGCTATTTGCTGCAATGTGACAGCAAGGATAAAGCTAAATAATACAGACATGTCCTGTAAAGTGTGCTTTAAGCATTAAACTATAGGGGACAATGTACACCATATGACTAATATGCATTTTTAATACGTATTCATAAGAATTGCACTGTGTCTATTCGCCGCCAGCGACTTTAAGCAAGACAGCTGGGCGAGTGACAGTTAAGTGTACATACAAACAAATATAATACCTGAAAAACCTGAAACATTGAAAGATACTACAGCTGAAAAACTGCATATAGAACTAACTTTATTGTGGTGTTGGAGTTGAGATTTAAACCCGCTTTCTAGAATATTTCAGTATACTGTAGTTCCGCATGTCCCCACATGCATCATCAAGCAATAATAGTTGAGAGGCATAACAAAAAGCACCTCAACTAAGACACATGGAAAAGTTAGCTTTATATTCAGTTTACTGGCTGTAATATCTTTCAACAAAAGCAAGCAACATCGCTTGGTTTTCCAGATTTATGGGTGAATTTTATTTAATATTTCAATGTTTGTGTGTACATTTCACCTTCAATACCCCAGCTGTCTTGTTTACAGTCCCTAACGACAATGAATGAATGAACATAGTGCAGTTATTAATAAATATGTAAAAAAAACACATATATGAAAGTTACACTGTGCAGGTTAATGCTTAAAGCAAACTTAACTGGACATGTGTGTATTGCTTGCTTTTATACTTACTAGTCCATTAATTCCATCTTTTGTACTTTAAAAGGAGAAAGCACAGTAAATACTAGCTACAGAATAGTATTGCGAGACAACTCAAAACAATTTCAAAAAATATTTTCTCACCCAGAACTCTTAGGGCAGGGGTGTCAATCTCCAGTCCTGGGGGCTGGAGTCCTGCACAGTTTTTAGTTTGCCCTAGTTTAGCACACCTGATTCAACAGTCAAAAGTCTGGACACAACTGAAAAGTCTTTGTTTTTCCACAAGACAAGGATCCTAAGAAAAGCTCAAGGTTATGTAGCATTGTCTTGTGAACAAGAAAAGAGATTGAGTGCTACAGCAGATGAGGAGGCCCCCACAATCCCCCCGCCCCACCGCGACATAAACCCTATTGAGCAGATTCAGGGTGATTTAGATCGAAGAGTAAGAGCAAGGTAGCCAACTTGCACTTGGAAATTGTGAAAACCCCTTCAAGACTGTTGGAGAAGCATCCCAGGTGACTACATCTGGAAGCTGGTTGAGACAATGCCAAGAGTCGGCAATGCGATCATTGATGCAAAAGGACTATATTTGAAAAACATAACTAAAATACAGACAACTGAACCAAAAGCAGGTGTGTCCAGGCTTTTGACTGGTACTGTACATAGCCTTGGAAACCCCTCCGGGACTGCTGGAGAAGCACCAGGTGGCTACATCAGGAAGCTGGTTAAAAGAAAGTCAAGAGTCCGTAATGCTGACATTCAAGCAAAAGAAATTATTCTGAAGAGTCTGAAATTTGAGAAAATGCTGAAGAATTTTCTTGGTTGTTGCAATATTTGATTTGCATTTCACTGCCTGGAGGCCTTTTACTGTAAGGTGAATAATAGTTCAAACAAACAAATTCAATTTATTAAAGCCAGAAAGTTGCCTACCTGCTACCTAACATAGAATTTCCACTGAATACTTGTTGGTGAAAATGTTTAGGCTAGAATCTGAGCTTATTCTACGTGGACTGCATGTGCAAGTGTGTGTGTGTTCATGTGCGTCGGGCTTGTTGGAGCTAGTGCTATTGTAAACTATATCCGAGACAGACACTAAAAGGAAAATAATTTGTGAACTACAATAAAACTACATTTACAGGAAAAAAAAAAAAACGTGACGGACTTTAATCTGCAAAATCACCACACCACGGTCTTTTACCTTGTTTAACCGCATTATTTCCTCTTTTTTAAGTTGTGGCTGCTGAGCTATTTTTTGATCGCTTCCGTGATTTACCAAAACAGTAGCGAATGGCGTGCTCCACAAATGTAATACGTATAAGGATACGCCGAATTTATACAGATGACTAACTTTTGGACAGTACAATATGCATATTGTTACTATTTTATGCAGACTATCTGCTTATTGAATTATAGGCAAAAATAATGTCCATATAGAGTGGAAAAGCTGTCCTCCGGTATCTAAGCCCTGCAATGGCATACAGTATGTTGTTGTCAAAATAAAAAGAACTTAATGGTCAAGCTGATTTTCTGGAGGAAAATTAATTTAGATCAACTGGTCAACAGGTTAATACACAGAACAAATAGTTATTAGTGGCAGCACTGCACTGCACTGCACTGCACTGCACTGCAGGACAAGGCCATTCAAAGTGATTCAAACTGAAGCAAAAGATGGCCAGGACATGCATGTTTTCAAAGGTGCCAATGCTGTAAAGGAACCATTACATAAACGTGTGCATGCACACAAGTGCAGGAGAGAGTCGGCTTAAATGAACAGCGTGCTCTCAGTTCTTTAGCTGGTATGTAGTACAAGAGGTACCACACTGGCATACAAAGAAGGTAGGGAAGCACAAACTCCCCCCTCTGCTCCGTAATGGTTAGATCCAAGCAGCCCTGCTTAAAGCTTGGAATCTAAACGAAATACTGATACAAAAACCAATGAGACTATTCACATAAAAATAATTCAGGAGCCCAGTAAGCTGCATGGGATTACTAAGAGTACCGATAACTTTCATTCTGATGATGAACAAGCCTTTAGGCTAGTCATGCACCAATTTGGCAGATCAGTCTGCTGATTTGCATGAAAAGTCACTCTCTAACATCCCACAGTAAATATAACAGATGCACCTTCCTTCAACATATCACAACACAATATACAGAAATTGAAATGAGCAGGGTATGGCAGCAAGACTGTGAATCTACAGGACCAGTCTTCTGGGATTACTACAAACATAAATATGATTCTTATTTAAGCAAAGGCGTGTGACAGCCGCACTAAAAGCAGGGATGGCTGGAGCACACGAGAAAGAGATGCCCAGCAGGAGGTACTGACTGAATTGGGATAGTTCAGGTAGCAGATCTGACAAGGCGTGTCCTGTGCCGAGGATCTTGTGTTCACCAGGCGTGTCCGAGATTTCTTACTGGGGTTTATAACATGACATTCTGAGAACAGATTGTCCAGGTTCCCATCAAAGTACCTGCAGAGAGAGGAAGTCACCATTCAGAGCTCTGTATCCATTTCAAGTCATTACAAAATCAAATAAGAGATCAAATTCTTTAGAATACAATTAGCAAATGATCGATAACTAGAATTTAGGTGAATGCACAGTTCACTTTCTTGTTTCAGTTCAAAGCTCATCTTTTGGTCACATCTCAATTGCTGTACTATTACATCGTTCAAAGCATTTTCAGCAACAGAAAAGCCACTGCACGCTGCTACCGATGGACCGATGTACAATTCAAAAAGATTTTCATTTTAGTCTTGTAGCTCCTGAATGAAGAATGGATCCTGACCACAGATGACTTTGGGAGCTAAGCAGTAAAACCCCGTCTAACAGCTCACGGTATTGTCCTCCTCGTCGGTTATGCCTTGATTTCATGTTTACCAACTTGGACCGCCCTAGACCTTGTCAGCATTCTCTGATTGACATCTTGGTTTATTATTCGACCTAAAATTCTCCAGTTTGTTAAGCAACGTGATTTGCAGTTGTTCAACCATCCTGCATCGTATTCCCTTCTCCCACTATGCACATCTTCATGTTTGACAAACTGATTTTGACACGATAGTTACCAGTAATATTAGTCGTCTTTAAATATAGAACTTTTATTTGGTAAACTGAATAATTGGTCAATAGTTTTTCAATGTGATACACTAACAACGCTCAAGCAGCCTGGTAGGCCAACAGGTTAGGCGAAGCAGGTTGTAGGTTCAAATCGCAGGTTCTGCAGAGTGATTTCACCATGGGGTCTTTGAGCTGTCACACAGAATGTCAAGCAAAAGACTTTAAAGTAATTACTGAGGCATATCAGGACTCAACAGCACTATGGGTCAACAGGCAGCAGAATATACAGTCCCCTCCAAAAGTATTGGAACAGCAAAGTCAATGTCTTTAGCTCTTTCTGTTACTTATTTTGCTATAATGGGTGTTAAATGTATTCTTCAGTTAGATGTTATAGTGCTTTATTTGGGGAGACACTCCCCAAAACAAACAACTGAAAGAGGCTGTGGTGAAAGCCTGGAAAAGCATGACAACAGAAGGATGCAAAAGTTTGGTCATGTCAATGGGTCGCAGGCGTGATGCTGTTATTGCAAGCAAAGGATTTGCAACTAAATATTAAGTATTATTCACTTTAATCAATCTTAAGTCTATCTGTTCCAATACTTTTGCTCACCTAAAAACTTTGTTCCATTACAAACAATGTTATCTTCTTAGTTGTTCACCAGATCTAAATGTAAATACCTGGAAACAAAAGCTGAAATACTGATCTCTTGTCTCGTATTCATCTTTTGATGTCATACCCAAATGTTTTAAGTGGACAGCAAAAATACAGGAATTGACTTTGCTGTTCCAATACTTTTGGAGGGGACTGTATTACTGAGACGTGATATAAAAGGCCCAGCAATAAGCCAGGACAAAAACTATTTTTTGTATTTTCTACAAATCCAAGGACTTTAACTGATTAACACGACTGCTTTAACAAGCTTTTTGCAATAACCATTTCATTTAAAGTATGTATTTTACCGTCATTTGTCACACAGGTCTTCGTACACATTTTATCACCCATATTGCATTTATTCACAGACATAACTGAATTTATCCATTTCCCAAGTTAGTGGATGACTGCTCAAGTTTGATACAAAGTCTGCAAAATTTTCACAAAAAAAGTTATTTGGTCTTCAGAAAAGATAACTTTAAAAAATACTTTCATTATCAATTAGCAAATATTCACATCAACCAGAATTTGTGAAAAAGGCTGACATTTGTGACCTGTGGTAACTATACTACAAGAATGATTTTGAGCAAGACGTGAATAAATAATTCTGTTCAAAAGGCAACGTTTACACAGGTTTAGGTTCACAAAGTAGATGTCAATGCTTAAGAGGAGACATCCGTTTAGCATAGATTTATAATAAGTGATTGAGCCCTCAGATTTAGTTCTTCTTGAAAACATACAAACAGAACAGCCATATGGTGAAAACTTGCCTTTCCATCAGCTTCTCTTTGTCCCAGTTGAAGTGACTAAGTAGTATCCTTGTTATTGTTGCGGGATTCTGGAAAACACAGGCACACGTTTGCTTAGATATTTAAGTTCGAACTCAATGACATAATGTGAGTCTTTCAACCACAATAATCAGGTGGAAAAGAGCTGAAATATTTTTAAAGATGTTTACATTTGGAACAAAAACTGAAATGAGTTTATGATCTTCAAATAGGGGTGGTGCAGTGGTTAGCGCTGTTGCCTCCCACCTCTGGAACTTGGGTTTGAGTCACCGCCAGGTTTCCATATGTGTGGAGATTGCATGTTCTCCCCGTGTCATTGTGGGATTTCCTCTGGGTATCCCAGTTTCCCCCCCACGGTCCAAAAACTACTGAGGCATATGCATGTGTGAGTGAATGGTGTGTAAGTGTGCCCTGCGACCGGTTGGTGCCCCATCATGGGTTGTTCCCTGCCTTGCGCCTGTAGCCTCTGGGACAGGCTCCAGACCCCCCCCATGACCCTGAACAGGACAAGCACTTTCAGAAAATGGATGGATGGATCCTCAAATACAGTAGCAGTGGTACTTAAATTCCACTGCAATTTTTTGCAACCGTCAGCAGGAATAAAAATTTTACAGACAGACAAACTTGGGAGTCCTTCCGCAAGTAGAATGTGCAATTATTTAAGATATACTGCACAGCTGACGTAATAATGGATGCATGAAGCATTACAAGATCTAACAAAAGAATACATTTAACACCCATTATAGCAAAATAAGTAACAGAGAGAGCTAAAGACATTTAATCATAAGAACGTCACAGAAGTAATTCAGGAAGCTTCCGTGCAGGGAGTGCTAAATCGACCCTATCTCTGGGCTTTCTGGAGCAGAAGGATCTGGCACCTGGCAGTAAGTGTCTTCAAGACTCACATGTCAGAATTTACAGAGAGAACCTGTAGTGATATTCCCAAGTGCTGTTTATCACATGCACGTTTATCACTTTACCACACGCTGGTAGCAAGGCACACCCTGTCCTGCATGCGGCAGTATGCAGTTAGATAGTGCTTTGGCCTACGCTACTGGGACTGCACAGCTCTAACATGCTACAAGCATCCTCAAAGGGGTGGCACATGGGGTCAGATCTGTCTGCAGCAGCCAATAGATGGACAAAACCTAACCTTCAATGCCAACTTGCATTTAGAAAAACAATTATTGTTAAAGCTCAGACCAATGAACTAAAAAGTCTGTTCAGTCTCCATTATTTACAAAAGATTCTATATAACAGAACACAACACCATCACAGTCAGAAGTAGGTAGCCTAAAGCTGTTTTAGCCAGCTGGGCATGGTTTTCACATCTCCCACAGCTCTGTTTTTCACATCTCCCCCAGCTCTGTTTGTTCCAGTGACGCAGCTATTGAAAACACTGCAAACCAACCCAGTGCCAGCTGAAAGGATTGGCTTTTAAATACTGTCCTGTGCAAGTGGAGAGGCTGGAATTACACCCCCTGGCTGATGTCTGAATGCTGCCAAAGTCTAGGGGAAGCCTGCTAAGCGGTGGCTGCCTCCCAAGTGAGCTGACATTTACAATTGCCCCGAAACGCTGCCCCCTTCACAGAATGGAGGCATTAACATAAAAAAAATAAAAAAAAACTTAGGGTCTGAGTAATTTTAGGTTTAGTCACGACATCCATATTGTGTCATGTTATCCCCTTGGCTCCATAACATGGAACAAAGTCTCTTCAAACACTTCCACACTTACAGCCAATTCAACTCCTACATTCACTCCCATGCTAAAGGTAGCATTCAAATAAAAGGGATGGGGGGGGGATTCCTCCTCTCTGTGTTTGAGCAACTAAGATCAAAACGGTGCAGACCAAAACACAGAAAGTGGTTCTGACAGAACATGAGTAACATGCTTTTGCATTCCCACTAGCTTGTGTCACACATCATGTCGCTGTATCATGTGATTAGCCATATCATATTACCCAAGTAACTGATTTCGACTTGAAATGTTTTTAATACTGCTACCTTTTAGTCCAGTGTATCACCATTCAAAATCCAAATATCCAAACATAATTTGGTGTGCAGAGCATCAAATAATTTCCCACTCCATTAACTATTATAAGACACTGAAGAGTTACCACTGGCATCAGCCGTTAGGCTAAACATTTGTTTAAGGGTGAAAAATCACCAAAACACAGATGTCAGTCCTCAGGCTAGAGAGGATGTGTGTGTTGGAAGTTGATTGGGGATCTACAGCTATTTTGGGAACACTTAACTCATCACTTTATCTTGTAAATTTTGGCATTCGGTGCGCTTGCACTTTATTAAAAAAACTGTGACTGGTTAATAATTGATTATAACACTCCAAAATCAATGCAACTGAAATCACCATTACCAGGTGGATGCATCAGAGTACATTTTCACAGCCATAGAAATTGTATTTAAATATATCTGGCAGAGTACTTAGTCCAAAGGGACCTACAATTGAAGATCAGAGAGCATGGTTAGGGTGTCCCTGGAGCAGCCGGGGTTAAATGCCTTGCTCAAGAACCAAGAGTGACATCAGTATGACAGTCATAAAATTTCAATGAGCACAGACTCCTAACCTGTAGATCAACATGCTTAAATCACAGGTGTTGCTTGTTTTCCTCAGCTTTCTGCTAATCACCTACCCACCTTAACGGTCTCATACCATTAAGGAGTCACAAAGTTATAAGGTGACTTTTGTCCTCTTTCAGCACCATGAGCAGGAATTTCAAACGTGAGGCAAACACCTCAGCTTTAAGGTGATCACTCAAAACTTCACATAAACCCCAAGCTCTGCCGATCGTCATCTTTTAAGCCATTCCAATGTGAGCTGCTTATATCAAATAATTTCTCCCATAAACACAGATAAGCAACACAACTAAGAAGAAATTTCTAAGTACCACAGTCCAATCCCACAGCACTCCAAAGAGATGGACTCTCTGCACATGCTCATTACGTCACCACGATGTCACCAGAAAGGTAATCAACTAGAAGCGATACGAATTTGAAGGTTTACAGGACACCTAGATCAAAGGATGTTCCATGTAATTGTACTAATCATTCTGCAAAAAATATATACATTATTATTAAGGATAAGCAAGAGGTTTAGTGTTAGCGACCCCATCCCAAGGAAAGCAGGATTATACTGGATGCACATTTAGTTTTTATCGGGTGGCCATGAGTAAAGATCAGAGTAATCCAAGTACAATGAGAGCCACCAATTTCACTTCCGTGTCTCGTGAGCAGGTCATTTAGACAGGAGACATCTTACGGCATGTGAAAGAAGACGTTTTTAAGTTTTAGATTAAAATGTTAACATTCGTTTCATTTGTTGCAACTGTTCCAATTAACCAGAGTTAAGTGAATTTACTCAATGTGCAACATACTTTTCATATTCCAAAGCTGCAATAAACTACAATTTTACTATGTATGTCATTTGAGTTAGCCAGAAGTTGCCAGCATCAACAGCTCAGTAAAGCACAAGTCCTGGCACATATAGATTAAATGGTGACCACACACAACCACGATGAAGATTAGCTAGGCAGACCCAACTCTTGACATAACCCCATGCATTACACAGACTTTGTAAAGAGTAGTTCCTTAAAAGAGTATGAGTATTTTATCCATCTATACTTCAACATCTTATCTGAAGCAGAGTCATTGTGGCGAGGGCGGCTGGAACCTATGTGAGGCACAAGGAAGGGGTACAGTGCGCATGTGTTGGTCAATCTGAATGCATCATGACATACAGAAATGTGGTGGAAATAGTGGGAAAACCTGGTAAATGGGCAGGTGGATGACAAAACAATTCTAGCATTCGATGCCTCAAGACCACTTAACTACTAAGTGTGAGGTAAGACTGTACAGGACCCAACTGGAACAACATTTCAGCTTATTTCAAAACTGCTTTGCTTGGACTGAATGTAGCTACAGACACATAATTACAGTGCTGAAAAGGGCGTGCAAATATCATATAGTTATACTTGCAACATAGTTTCACACTTAAAAAAATACATGGATGATCTTCATCTAGTTGGTATTTTTATTTTATAAGAAAGTCCTCCTTTGATGTAAAATGTGAAAATACATAATTTCTGAAATGTCGTCTAAAGATGCAAAATACAAGAAGTTTCACTCTTGGCCACAGCTGCTGGCAACAGGCCAATGAAAATAAAACAATTATTATAATGCAAAAAAGTAAAAGTGAATATAAGCAAACAAATCTCATGCCCATGACAGTCATGTAATTACCGGACGCTAAAACAGAAATCTGAGTTGCTTCTTAAAAGCATTAAGTTAATTTGAGCAGTTGTTTTAAGGTATTAGAAAATGGTTCGTTGGTTAAGTAGTGGATACGTCTAAGGTAAGTTACATACATTAACTATTACAAAGACCCGATTAAAAAGCTACTCATACCAATGCGAAACAGTTACTCTACAGGTAGGAGCCTTGGGAGAACTCTTCGGATCTGGCAGAGCGTTATTTTCGTATGACATCTCTCAATATTATACAGAGATGGGGTGCAGACAGCTAACCGTTAATCAAACTTCAGCCCCGATTCCTCTTTTTTTTAATACAACGTAAAATATGGCCTATTGACTCCCCAGCGTCCCCGGCATTTCCTGTAGCCGGCATGCCCGAAGGCACCTCACCTGGATGACCTCGTTGACCTCCCTGATACATTCCACCATATGCTGTAGTATCTGTTCAGCGGTTAACACTTCAAACGGATAGTCCTCCTCATCTTGACCAGAGCTGAGACCGCTCCCTACAGTATCCCCGCAGTCGTCTCGGTCACCACCAGCTACAACGGGATCGACATCAGCTTCCAGGTCGTCTTCGGGTTCTCCCTCCGCACTCTCTTCGCTGCCTTCCTCCTCCTCGTCGTCGTCAAACTCGTAGTTGTAACCCTCGTCGGAGTCCATCACCGGGAGGATTTCTATGGGCCGCCAACGCGGAACACTCAGCTAACGAAGCACAGAACAGACAGCTAGCGCAGAACCACCAAGACAGACACAACAACAAAAACAGCGGTCTCCGCAGAGCCAACAAAGGGACGTGCCGTCACCACGTACCACGTCATCACGTCCTGCCCGTCATATCATGACGAAAGCGAGACGCCTGGAACAAAGCCCTATGACGTCTACACTGACGTTTTAAATGGTTTTCCACGCGCGTGTTACTGTGTTACTATGTACTGAAAAACCTGCAGTTACCATCTGACCTTTTGTTTGTTTTTCATTAGAAATTTCTTTCTGAAAAATCGTTTTTAGGAGTAACTTAGGAGTGGACTGACATTGTAACAAACTTCTACCCCTGTACAACAGAGAGCATTCTGACTGACTGTATTACTGTGTGCTACAGCATTTTCTTTGCCCATGACCAGAAAGCTCCCCAAAGAGTGGTAGGAACAGCCGATCTCATCACAGGCAATAAGCGCTACAGCCCTACAGGAAACAACAAGAATCAACAAACAGCGGCAGTGACCAGAGATAGGGGAGTCCACCCCAAGTCCCCAGACTCCGCTTCCTCATTGGAAGGCATGTCGGTGTTTTTTTTAAACACCACAGAAAATCATCATCATATGGTAAGATGACAGCTGAATATGTCCCCATATTGCAAATGACAAAAAGCAAAATTCTTAGTTTATGTACCTTGAAAGTGAAGAAATAATGCATTTTATCGAAAGCATAAGATATATAAATGATTTGATTTAATAGTCAGTTGCTGATGCCAGCGTTTGGACTGAGTGGGCTGCTTGGTGCACATGAACCGTTGTTTTTCCACTATTGCAAACATTGTTCTGGGTATCAGGGAATCTATGCACTAGCTAGCGTGTTTTTATAGGTCAAGTTCCCCTCCTGAAACACAGACGGGCCAATCCAAGATCAGCACATAAGTCTCCCAAGCATTTGTTTTCTGTCCAATGAGACAGCAGTATTCTGTCCAATAAGACGGCAGTATTTTTCTCAATGTGCAATTCTGACTGCCAAGTGTGATATCTGTCTGTCCCTACTGAACATCAATTGAAAACTAATTTTTAAATTTATATTTTGTATTTTTGCATTTGATTTTGTATAATTTCATTTATTTTTATTCCTCATTTGATTTTTTTTTCTTAAATTCTATATGTAATATAATTTTGTGGTACGTTTACATAGGGATTCACTTTAATTAAATGTGCCGTGCCCTATCTTGGTAATGCCAAAGGAACAACCAATACCAGTAAGGGAGGCTGTCAAAGGAAATGCCACACCGGGTAGCTGGCATCCGAGCCCCTGACCACATCCTCTGCCACTGCAACTGCGCCCATCCCAGTGACAACCAGCAGGGGTCAGCCAGGTGTAGGATGCCATAGAAATACAATGCGAGGCCTTTCAGGACAAAGAAAGATAATTTTTGTGTGTTAAACCCAAATTGCATGACCATTCTGCTGCTAATGCAGGCTTAAAGAATAGAATGCATATTGTTCTCTAGTGAATATATTAACCGTTTAGATTTGGAATAGATTAACAATTATGAAACATAGATCGTGCAAGAATAATTGTATAGGGCATTTTTTTCAAACATGTTAAACAGATAGACTACACTTTGAAAACTTGTGAAACCAATAAAGTAAATTTTTCATTGCCCTCTGCGCATGCATCCACCCAACTGGAAAGAGGCGAAAATGGCGTTGAGAGTCTGCAGCTGTATGTTACTGCAGCCATCTGCAGCCAACCCTGATGATGAAATTTACATCACATCCCCTCGTCCACAACTGAAAGTGCATGTGGAATAAAATATGAATTGGCAATAAGTGTCACACCAGATGCATGAGTTGGCATCCCTGTTATCTTGGAGATATACAGTGATTATAATAAATTATAATGATTGTAATAAACAGTAAGCAAAGCTAACTTCCTTGATCTCTAAATTTACAAGCAATCATTTGACGAGACAATGAACATTTGCTATATGAGAACAAGAAGTGCTTAATCAACTTAAAACAGATAAAACATATTCTCCTTCATGTGCCCCCTTACACTACAATCCTTCCATTTCAGTTTAGTTGATTTTTAGCACATTCAGGTTAACTACCTGAATGCTACTAGCAGGCTTGCAAGTTAATCCACAAGTTCTGGGGAACAGCACTGCTGTTTGCTATTTGCACTATTGACATTCAGGGAGCAATATTTGATAGCATATTTTACTAAATATTTTACACCAAGCACACTGTAATGTCGACCCATACATCCACTCTAGATGCCAGTGATGTGTGGAGTTTAGTAGAAGAAAATAATTTCTAGATTAAACTGCTCGTTACAAAGTCTGTGGGTTTTCTTTGATAACCGGGTCATGATTTCTAGTAAAAAAACATTGCTGCTAGATTTTTCGAATGCATTTTTCTGGCACTTTAATTATTAGAGAAATAATGGCATTCACTTCCATTATGTTCAAGAGAAGCCTAACATTTCTATGGCAGATATCTCCAAAACTAGGTAACTCCCAGAATAACACACTAGACAGATAGATAGCACTAAACCGTTCTAAAACGTTTATTTTTCAGTTTTGGCATGAACTGCCCCTTTAAACTGTACTTTCAAAAGTAATGCTATTCAGAAATCTTGTTGTGCACAATATATGTATTTTGACAAACAAAAATACCACAGTAAACAGAGAGCAGGGACAAAAGTATTTCTCTCAAAATGTGAACAGATCCAGATATTCTCCTTAAGTGTGAATCATGCAGGCTTGACCTCAGGACTATAAAAGGTTCAGTGTCTGGATTACACATGCTGATGCCCTAACACAGCTCATGTGCGGAGAAGTATGTCCAGGCGTTGAGAAGTCATGGCATGGCTGACAGCTCAGGGAGGAGTCTCAGTCCACAAGAGACGCTGGAGTTTTCATACCGGCTGGTTTAGCTGCCAAAGCCTGTGCGGGCCCAAAACAATTAACTAAAGGATTTGTCAGCGCCACAAAAATGAAAAGTACAACAAGCATAATTTTAACCACGAGAGTCAAAATGCTTAGATATCTTGTCAGTATGTCTGCTCCTGAGCTCCAAGATTCTGAATGAGTCAGTTCTCATTTCTCATTGCTTCACATAAATTTCCAAATGTTTAGTTCATATATGCAAATAGTTTCATACAATTGTCATCATTTGGCATAATTTTCAGTTGCTTTTATCTTGTTAGTCAAAATCGATTGGTTGTAGTTGTGTGTGCTCATCGTGTTAGCCACCACATGCAAAACAGTTAGCCAAGCCGATAGAAAGATATATTCCATAAATTCCAGTGATACAGCATTGTTGTGGTTTTGGTTCCTACATTAAAACACTGCTGGAGGAAGAAATGACACCATCAACTTATGGAGAGCAGTAAAGTGATTTTAAGTACATATGTACAGTATGTGGCACACCTTTCACATACTCTGTGTTCCTCTCAAGCAGAACTGGACATAGCCCTCTCTGCTTCAATCTGTTCAATAATGGGTATACTATCACTCTGTACATTAGGAGTCTGATGACATTATTTTCCAGCAACATATTTTGTTCTTGTTCTGAAGAGCTTCTCCAATCATTTGGCTTTTCTCTATGAGGCTGAGTTACTTTGTCTCCTATAAACCTTGAAAACGACGCTGGTTTTCTTGAGATTTCGAGAAAATTATTCCGTTATTACAAGGTAATTACACAATAATAGTTCATGGCGTTTCTCGGCTTCCATAATTATTCGCTTGCTGGCACATAATTACAGTACTGAAAATTATTTTGGGGATATAATTAACGGCCCGCATGAGATATATTTACACTCACTTGTGCATTTTGATATGTCCTAGGTTAGACGATGCAGTGGCGTCGCCCTGTGGCTGAATTGCACGGCTCTGTGGTGATTAGTAGGACGTTGCTGAACTGGACAGCTTCCAGTCCCAGCGCTGTGGTTGCACACGGGCAATTCATTCACTGTTTCTGATACGGCAAAATGTTGTGTATTTACTAGATGTGTGTCAATGCATCGATTTGCATCGACGTGACATAAATGTCGATGCAAGCGTTTTTCTAATCTCTCCGGTTCCAGTATTGTCTTCATGATCCACTAAGACGTATACATGATCTACACCAGGGGTGCCCAATACGTTGATCGCGATATACTGGTCGATTGCAAAGGTAGTGTGGGTAGATCGTATACGGCCTAGCTATATCTATACTATATATCGCATGAAAAATAGAGGATGGATGATGCATTCAACCGCGCCAACTGCTGCAAAACTCTAGCAGGCAGCCCTTAAGTTAGCCTCCAATTTATTTCTACTAAACTTAAGAAAGGGTATAAAAATGAATGGGGGTGCTGTACCAAGTAAGAAGCCAAAAACCTACCACTTCCAAACTGGAATGGAAGGAGGAGTTTTTTTCACCATGTCATATTCGAAGTGCGTTTGCCTTGTCTGTCAGTCTACCATTGTTATTCCGAAGAAGGGAAATGTGGACCGGCATTTTCGGACTGTTCATAAAAACTACGACATTAACTTCCCTCCGAAAAGCAAACTGAGAAATAAAGGTGAAGGAACTAAAATCTTAGTTAAAATAAAAATACTCTATTTATCCCAAAGGGAAATAATAATAATAATAACAATAATAATAATAAAGAGTACTAAATATTTTGTATACATAAATATATGTTTTGCATTTTTATAGTAGGTAGATCATTCTGACTTGGTCATTTATAAGTAGCTCGCAAGCTGGCGTACCTTCAGAGCGTGTGTTTAATACAGCAGGTTACATAGGACGCTACGCTCAGAGCACACAATCTCCTGAACATGTTGGCCGCTTAATTTTTCTTTAAAAAACTCAAAGATTAATGACACTTGTTTCACCGCAGAAATCAGTTGTACTGTAGTTTAATATAGAAACGGTGATCCCCATTATTATCGCTCTAAATGTTGAGTATCTGTAAGCATTGGTAAGAAACATCATAGTGTTAATAAACATTTTTGTCAGGCATCGTATGAATGTCTAATTATTAAGGTAGATGCTGCTTTTGGGCGAACTTCCGATATCGATAAGTTGCTAAGAATTTCTAACCAGTCATTCATTTTGAGTAATACAGGATATAAAAGAAGATGGTTAATATTTTCCTTTTACCACTAATAAACAGCTAGGGAACCGAAATGTGCAAAACGTGCAGTGACCTGTATGTGACTTACCCTGAAGCATACATGACCTTTAAATGACAATATTTAAATATGATTCACTGAAAACTGCAGAAGTGGCATTTAAGAGGTCGCGCACACACAGTCAATAAATCAGAAAGTAAATTCGATGCCCGCTATGTAAAGGATCTGCCAAACTTGATGTGTGTAATTGCATTTAACCTCTTCTGATGCAGAGTACACTGTATCTGATAAATACAATATAAGTGTAAATGAAAACCCAGGCAAAGACGGAACACCAAGCCATGAGTTTTGCTTTCTCCAGATTGCTGCAGCAGACACCATTTAATTTGTTTTTGAAAACTACAATGAGGCTGGGATCAATAAAAAATCTGCCTCCGATTAATTCTTTGTTTTTGAGTAAGCCAAACGTTCGTGGTATACAGGAGTACTAAAGAGCAATATGAATGGTCTAACAAGTGGGATTCTAACAGTCATTCAAATATATACCCTTTCTGCTCCTGTTTAACTGTCTGCTAAAATCAATCGCTCATAGTATGACAGATACTTGACCATTTTTCAGGTCCCCACAAACATCAGTGAATGCAAACAAAAAACTAAAAATGCCAAAAGTCTCGTATTTTGTTTGGTTACTGATAGTGAGGGTTAGGGCTCGGTAGGGGTTAAGGTAATCTAGTTAGGATTAAAGTTTTCTTCATAGAAATTAATGGAGAGTTCCCACAATATATACTTACAAACCTTTGTATGCACACTTATAATCACATACCTGTATATAAATGCTATATATGTCATTGCAACATTGAGAAAATAATGCAAGCAGTTGTGAAACTGATTTAACACAATATACTGTAGCAATTTTTAACGGTGGGCAATGTTTAGAATTGAAATTTCCAACAGGCTTAACAAAAATATACAGGTTGCTGCTGCCTTAATGCAGCGTTCTTATATAAAGGTCATAGTCAAAGAAGAAGCCATTTTAAAAACAGGGCAGTGCGTCACCTCCTGAAATGATTCACGTTTTGTGATTCACGGGGGTTTGCAGCACAGGGTCCCAAGCAGAAGTCCAAGTCAGATTTCTGATGTTTGGTAATGCAGTAAAATCACAGTGCTGCAAGCGGGTTCGGTTTTTACAGTTCTAAACTCTGCTAAATTTACTGTGAGATACCTGACAATTACATTAATTGGCCATTGTTTAGCATGTACTTGAGTAATAAACAATGGCATCTTTAACTAGGGAGGTAATGAAGCATAAATGTCCCAGACTTCTGCTGTGTGTTTATCTAATATGCTGTCATCTGTATTCTTTGGGGGGCTGGAAACCAATTAATTGGTTTTCCATTATTTCTTATGGGGAAAATTCGATCACAACTCGAACTTTTTAGGATTCGATCCGGAGTTCTGAACCAATTAAATTTGAGTTCTGAGGTACCACTGTAAATTGGTGCAACTTGTGGGGGAGCAGGATGGGAGGTCTAATGGATGGAACCTGCAGGACCACTCTGGTGAGTAAGTTTGCTCCATTGCCACTTCACTTCCGCCTCAGTGTCGTATCTGCAGATTAGGATCTGCCAGCGATGAGCCGGACGATCTGAAGGAGTGAGCAGAACATATAGTTCTTGTTTATGGGTTATTATCACTATACGGACAAAAGTATTGGGACACCTGGCCATTACACCTACAGGAACTTTTATGACATTTTACTCTAAATCCATAGTATTCAGTATGGAGTTATAGCACCTGCCACTCTTCTGGGAAGGCTTTCATCAAGATTTTGGAGTGTGTCTGTGGGAATGTTACCCCATTCACCAAGAAGAGCATTTGTGAGGTCAGGCACTGATATTGAACGTGAAGGCCTGGCTTGTAAACTCCATTCTAGTTCATCACATAGGTGTTTGATGGGGTTGAGGTCAGGGCTCTGTGTGGGCCGGTCAAGTTCTTCCACACCAAACTGGTATTATTAATGTTATCAGGGGTCATTATGCTTCCAAACCAAACCATTCAATTCTGCCTCTCTAACGGTTTCTTAAGCACATCTCCAGTTCGCACTGCATCGCGATAGGGGTGAATTGTATCACATCTCAATAGTAGTTGCTTCATATGTATCTTTAACGTATCGGATTGTTGGTAATGCACTGAGATGTGTATCACATCGTCTCAGTGACGGAGACGCACATCCCAAGTCATAAGTATTAAGGTTAGGAATGAGGGAGACTGAGATATTAATATTTTGCATTAGGTTGTTTGCTGGAATGCAAAAATGGTTCAGAGGCTCAGAGCTCTAAATAGTTAGTTTTCATAACTCTTAATAGCTCTAACTGGAACACTTTTCTAAGGTAATGTAACCCAAGATCCTGTTTAAAGGATATACGCAATGATATCGTTTGTGTACAGTACCACTTAGACTAAAGGGAAGCTCTAAATTTTATGGGTGTAGGTGACGTTGAGGTAGAAAGGTTAGTATATGTGGTGGTCAACCCATTAGGTGACGTATGCAGCCCGCTAAGCTGAGCTGCCACCTTCTGTGCCAGTTTCACTTTGTACTGGAAAGGGGGCGCTAGCGGTGAAGATAATGGTCAAGGTACCACCTTGGTTTTGATTGGTCCTGGTTAGCATGCAAACCAGAAAGTGCAATCTACATTAGCAAACAAGTTGAGACTAGTGAAAATTTACCCTCACACATTAAGGCAGATGTTTGTTCTCTGTCTGAGCCTCGAAGATAAAACACCTGACTTTTCCAGGGAGAAGGTTATAAGTGAAGCCAAAGACCTGTACTCATAAGGTTTATGTCAATAAGGAGACCAGTTGTCTGAGAATAAATGAGGAAAGTCTCCCTCCAATTGAATATAGACGTGCAAGGGGAGAGTCTGGCAGTGCCATTCTGATTGGACTGTGATTGGATTGACCACCATGTACAGCAGTGCTGGCCTCTTTATACATTTATAAATTATACATTTTTATAATAAACTTATAATGAAAGGGTGACCATAAATGTCACGTAAGGGTAGGAAGAGAGACAGAGATCCAGGAATGCGGGGAGAACAGAGGTTTAATGGGTTATGTCTGTGATGAACACAGGGAAAGTACAGAACAGCAATAATTGGGCACGAAGGATCTTCAGCCCCGGTGCTCGGGGAGTGAGCGAGGGACGGAGCGATGTCCCTGCCCGGGGAGGCTGAGAGGTGGGTAATGGAGTGGTGTGCAGTATTCGTAGTCATAGTCCGAAAGCAGGGGTCGTCACCAGAGAGATCTGTCCGACGGAGAGGCACAAGACTGGAACACAAGGAGGGATGAACAGGGGTGTCAGGTACGGCAGCTGGACTGAGGAGGGAAGGTAAACAGGTAAGGATTGAACACCAGGTTAACAGGTAAGGCAAGGGCAAGCAGGTAAACGGGAGACAAGAGAGTTGCTCAGTAAGGCTTTGTGACATCAGCGCAATACTTTGGGAGTACTGTTAGGAGTACTGTTAGGGTTTGTTTCTCTTTTAAAGGTCTTATATACCCTGTGGGCATGACAATAAACATATATACTTATGTATTGTTTTCACTACTTTATTTAACAGATTTAGTTGATACTGATATTTCATAAAAAATAACAAGACGAGATACATTTTTTTACTTTCCTAACAGGACTGCTCTTTCTTCACGCACAAAGAAATCCTTCAGTGAGTAATTCCTCGCTTTGCTGAATGAAATATTTACTTTGAAGTAGTTAAATCTATGCGAAAAATTAGTAATAATACTCCCTCCGTCTATCCTGAACTGGGTCACAGGGGCTGGAAGTAGCATAAGTTTGGGTGCACCCTGGACAGGATGTCGATCTCTTCTAGGGTACATGCGTGCACACATTCACAGTCATGTACTATAGGCAAGTTAGACATGTCCGTTCACCTTACACCATAACTTTACACTTTGGGAATCTACGCAACATCTCCTCAGACTTTTCTGTCTCCTTACGGACACTGCTGCACCCTCTTCCGTAGTGTACTGTTCAGAGTGCATGAGAGGTCCTTGCAAGTGTGGACACCAAAGTTTTTGAGGCTGGAGATATTGTACCATGTCTTGATTAGTGCAGACTGGGAGAAGCATGGAAGGAACCCTTCTATTTGCTTTGTGTTGTTGTGTTGGTGCATCACCTTGTCCAGTTCTGGATCTATTCCTTGCTATTGTCTGTATGCCACCTTGTTTGTCAGGGGTCAAGTGTGTGGCAGTGATGTCATCTGCAGATTTGATGGTAGTGTTACCGTTGTGGATGGATGCAGTCATGACTGGGGAGTAAGTAAAGCAGAGGCCTGTACCCTGGTGTTGAGGTGGAGGGTGGGGGAGGAGAAGCCCCCGTTTAGTACATTCTCACAAGCAGAGGTGGAGGGGGGGGAGATGCAGTTGGCTGATACCGAAATTGGGGGTCCCCCGTGATAGAATTTGCAGACTAGAGGGAGTCCCCCCTGATAGATTTAGCTTTTTATACTTTAAGAAATTACTAATTCAGAGCCCCATCCAGTACAGAACCCAGGCAAACATACCCCTTCCCCAGCCCCCCCCCCCCATACATGCAGTGAATGAATTATTGTGAAGTAACATTCTGACGAGAACATCAAAGAAGTAATGCCTGCCGGGCGACTGAGGCGCAAACCAATCTTCTGTTTGTCCAATTGTTAATTAAAAAAGACCATGACGAAATTATTGGCATCTGGGGAATTTAATTACATCTGGTGAGAGACAAAAGAGTGTCCGTGCACAACATTTGTGTTACTTCTGGGTAACTTTGAAAATAGACAGTAAGATATGTAGTAGGACCGTAGCTTCAGGTCTGCTCTGTTCATGGAATGTCACAGGGGTAAAAACTCTCCTTAAAGACCTTTTTTTTACTCTTCTACTTGCAGACATTTCGCTTTAAATGACTTTTTAGGGCGTGACTCATTTCAGCCCCACTGTGGAACACCCACACTCACCCACAGGCTTACTCACTCTCCGATGACACCTGGCCTGCTTTAATGTGTTGCTGCCTTGTCGCTCCTCTTTGCCATCCAGCTTGCTGTTCCCATCTCACTCTGTTGGCTGCTGGATGTCCTGTCCTCCTCACATCCGATGTCTGTCCATTTTCATAAGCCTGTTTTCCAGCCTGCTGTTATTTTCCTCCCATTGACACAATAATCTGGCTCCTTTTCCCTTCTTCTGCCTTCGCTTCCTTGTAGCTTTTTAAATTCCACATTTAGCATCATGCCATTAACTATAATATGAGAATAATGTTTTGATTAAATTTTACTGATAAGAGATTGCATTACGTTAAATTTAGTGTATAAAATAACTTTTTTGAAACTTGGGAACCTATTATTTCATGTTATAAGTTGGTACATTGTACTGTATATACAAATTCCAACATATGTCCATTTCGATAGACAACTGGGAAAGGACCCAGGAAGACTCAGTATTCTTTGCTAATAAAAAAATCTACAGTATGTTCACCATCTGAGTACCTTTATTAGCAAGAAAATGTCATATCTTTGATTCATCAAAGTAACCTCCTCTAGCAGTTATAACAGCAGAGAAAATTTGAGGAGTTCTTTCTACAAGGGATATTAAATTCTGCTGTTTCATGGGAGGAAACGGTTACCTAGTGCATTTAAAGTTAAAGAACAGCGTAGAATTTGACTCTGCCATCACACAACCAGTTAATAGCATGGTATAAACTTGTTTTATTTGACTTATTTTTCCATTTATAGTCATTCACTCAACTATCCAATGCTTAGCAAGAATAAAAAAATCTGTAGTTTATGAAATAAATGGAAGTGTGGTAAAAACCTGTGGTGTGCAAAATCTTTGGAGTGGTAGTGTATATTTATAAAAATATAAACATATTTAAATGAGTAAAACATCACATTGACTACTAGACATGCACTGATTGATTAGATTCACAATCATATTACATCCTGAGATTAAATCTGACCTGGAAAAAACAGCGACCAATTTATACGTTCCAAGGAACTGAAATATGACCATGTGGATCTCAGCATTATGTCAGTTTTCAAGGAAAAAAACACCTTATTAGCTTGACAGTTCCTCACCCTTGGCTATAATTCAGGCCCTCCTTGGAATTCTTATGAATTAATGATACATAACCATCTGTAGTGAAAGCCTTGTTCTATTACATAGAATATATTGGTTTATAAACAGTTAATGTAGCAGACTAAATAGCCTTCAGCCTGTTCCAATTAGTAATGGAACACACTTAAAACATTCTGTTTTGTCATGTTAGTCTATGATGAGGGACAGGTGGGGGTCATTGCCAACTACTGAAACATTAACTGCTAGGAACTACAAGGAACACAAGGGGCAGAATGGGATGACCAGCGACACTTGCTGGCTATACATGGAGCTACAACAGAAAACGGATATTAGTAGGAGATGAAGACATGGGCTAGACTCAGAGCACTTGGGAAGACTGGCGACATGTGCTGGTGATTAGAGGAGAGCAGGGGACTTAAGGAAATGTTGCACAGAGCAGGGGATGGATCCTGATGGTAGGTGAGGCAGCTCTGCCCACTGACTCATCATGCTTCCGTCTTTCTAGAAATCTGTTACAGCTCATTTTTTGTCTGCTGAACCACTTAATTTTGTGTCATTCTTAATTTTCTAAATGGAGGTTTAAGCTCTTAAAATGATTCTTTATGATCCATGTATCAATGTTAATATACTTCCTAGTACTGCTTGTCTTAGCTGCCTTTATAGTAAAAAGAAATGATCAATATTTTATTTTTAATGTCTAATTTGAAAAAATGCAAATTCTAGTATGCTTAAATCCATGCAAAATCCATGCTGGCTGAACTGCATACTGTACATATTATTGTTGAACAAGAAGTCGTCTTTAAGTTTTATTTTCCTTAATTTTACCTGTATTAGCAGCAAGGCCAATTGATTCAAAAGACGTGTTTCATCCCCTAGGCTGATGCTACATTACCTGTTTTTCTATTTATAGGTATGACTCCCACTTCGAATGATTACTAGACAAAAAACTATAGTCCTATTAATAACATCTGTTATTTCCACTACCTGCCTTATATATAAACAGTGAGTGATACTCACTGCATGCACCTAAGAATTTGAAATTCATTCCTGCCCTGTGTGTGTAGAGATTGAAATTCTCCCCATGTTCCATGGGATTCCTATGGCACTCCAGTTGTTTGTTCATGCAAGAAAAGCTAGACCTTCTTATACAACATTTACAGATAGATGCATGTAATGCATTTCAGATATACTAGTACTCCAGAACAATTCATCAGCATATGTGTATCTTGCAAAAAAAAAAAAAAAGAAATGTCATTTCGATCCATTTACTGTGTCCCATTTATCAGTATCATATATCTAGGATTTCATTATTATTCTTTATTATTATTTTATTGTTGTAATTGAATTGAAAACATGGATTTTGGCTTCTGAATGCGGGACACTATGTAGATTCAGAACAGCCAAAAAAGCCTTGTTCTATATCAAGTATGCCGGAAATGCATTTTTATATTGACAAAAAGTAATTAACTGTAGCAGATGAAACATGATTCAGAATGGCAGACAGCGCTAGCTATCAGTATGTGAATCAGCACGGGTTAATGTAATGCTGCTTCCCAGTGTCATCACTCTCCTGTAATGATGTCAGGTCTAAGTGGTTAGTTTAAGTGAACCAGTGTATTAGCAGCACTGTGGCCCTAATAGGTGTCTCTGACCTGTTTAATGGCTTAGCATTACGCTACACTAGCTTGTCATTCATCTTTGGACCCTGAGCAGTGTGAGAAAAATGGGGGCTCTTCCATTCTTCATTCTCAACTGAGGCTGAATTTACATAACAAAGTTTACATAACATTGTTTTCTTGATCTGGGCAGATTTTAACACTGATGATTTCATCTGCAAAGAGGACCTGGAGAAACCAATTTCTAGGTTAACCAGAGACTATCTGACTCCTGAGGAGATAAACCTTGTATGTGAAAAATCTCTAGGGTTCCTGACTTCTTGGGGTAAATGTGGCAGCAATATCTCTAAAACCCCTAGCCTGTTTTGGAAACGAGCTAATTGCCTATTGCGATTAAATAGAATGTATGCTGTTCAGCAGTGTTGGGCATTTCAGGTCCAGAAGCTACAAATCCAGACCATGGTTTTGTTTCTCCCAACCAGCTGAGTACTC
>JAODUD010000019.1:7596222-7612953 GCA_026784285.1 Stomatorhinus walkeri | reverse complement strand
GGTTTATGAAACCCTCATACCTGGATCGTCAATGGAGAGATTCTTCAACCCCCCATAATTTATGCCCATGGGAATCATCACCCAGCCAGAGCTGCATACAAGCTAGAGCCACTACTGACTTCAGTGATGGTTACCGTGACACAATACCAAAATACTTAAAAATGCTCTCAGTTAATACATTTTATAAAGTGTCTAACAGAATCATTTAAAACATTCGTCTTAGGGCAGGGTTTTATTTAGGATAATGGTGTACTCCTTCCTGTGCAAAGAAAAACATATTCACAAGCACACTGCATTTTTCAGGAGATACTGATCATAATTATCGTGTTTGATGTGAGGCTGTCACCAGCCGCGATTAAATCTTTGCAAATATTATTTTATTAACTACAAAGTCAGGGAGTTTTTTTTCTAGGGTTTCTTATAAATATGGATTTTAATAAGCATCCTCTTCATATAATTCATATGAGTTTGCATTGCAAAGTTTTAACGCGTGTTTCAATTCACAATTTTCCGGACTATATGAACGTGGATTTTTAAGAGCCAAATAAAATGGTACTTTTTAAAAATATACAAACAGCTTGCCTTTTCAGTGGGCTTATTGTTTTCTGTTCATAGATGAGCCATTGCAACACTTATACCACGCGGCGCACCGTGAGGTGATGGAAGGATAAGACTCGTAATGTTCATGATCCTACGCCAGTGCAGTTTTTACGGTAACTCCGGAAATTCTCCGCAAACGGCGCCGCATTGTACACATGTATTAAAGGTAGGATGTTAACTGTTTTTTTTTTTTTTTTTTTTTTTTTAAAAAACACGTTTATTTTTAAATTAACCTAAGCAAAATATCCTAGTTAATCAGGTAATAAATATCATTTGCATATTATGCTAGGAAGTGTAATAGATAAAAAAAAATAAATCCGCATCCGTAGATTACACGCAAGAATAACACTAATAACGCGGCTTCGGAAAAACTAATCTAATCTTAAAATATGGGAAGGTGGCATGTGCGTTTATGATGATTCACACAGGCTTATATCGTTAACATGTACGGGGAGCGTCACTATATTTGACATCTAAATAAACATTTAATGTTAATGTTCAGGTCTGCATAGATGCAGGAGTGCATAGATGAGGGTTAAATCAACACGATCGTTTCCATGAAATATGCGACATGAAAGAAACAGAATACGCCATAACATTGTCGTTTGAGGTCACCAGATATACTCTCATTGGAAATGACATGTATTGGATGGTTTGACGTAATTCAAAGAATTTTATTTAGCACACAGTGCACGTGGTGAACGCTGTCCTAGCTTTAAACAGTAAAACGTGAATCCTGTATTATTAGAATAATTTTCTTACATTTGTCGCATTGGGGGGATTGCCAACATAAAGTCAGAAAATACTAAAGGGAAATGATTTTGCTGATCTGTTCTGCTTTTACATTTGATTTGAATCACTATAAAAATACACAGAAACAATATGAGTAAAATATGTTTACCCGAAATGCTTCTTTTATTGTGTTTAATGGTGAATTCAAATATATGTATTATGAATTATGTTATTCGCTACACTCTGAGAAAAAAGGGTAAATATGTGAACCTTTGCTTGTCACTGGGGCTGTACCCATGTAATTGTACCTTTCATGGAACAGAAATGGACTCAAACATTCCAATAGTAGAAACAACATGTACCATCAATAGTACAGAAATCCTCCTCAGAGTCCATTTCTGTACCTTAAAAGGTAGAATTAAGTATAGCTAAGGGGACAATTGGCAGACCATTGAGGGTACGGCCCCAGTGACAAGCAAAGGTTGGGTTTATAGGCCAAGTTCTGTGACATAAATGCATTCCAAATTTTATAAAGAATTAGATGACACTATTTCCTATTTAATGCCATGTAAGGTTGCTGAGAGGAACTATTAACATAAAGTAGACCAACAGATAGCAGACCGAGAGGAAACACTTTGTACGCCAAAACAAAACAACATTTATTCTCAAAGTAAAAAATATCACACTCTGAAGGCCACTTTGTTGGGTAGATTAACAACCTGGAACATTGTTCACATATTTACACTAAGTGATATACCATCTCTTCTAGCTCAGTAAGCCATTGCCTAGTTCTGTCACACAGAATTAGTGTTATGATACATGCTCACAAATAGCGACTGATAAGGATGTAATCATTTTCGTGGTACACAAAATGGCAGCCTTATCGTATCCTTAATGTTTATTTTCAACTGAGGCATGGGTGTACTCTACTGACCAGCTTTTAAAATACACTTGGTAAGAAGATATTTCATCCATGATAATGGATGATCCATCACCTAGGATCGCACCCAGGACTTACAGACCCAACGATTCAATGACCGGGTGTTTGCTACAGGTACTTGTGAGGCACCTAGTCAGTCTGAGGTAGAAGTGTTGCATCCGAATCTTAAGTAGCGGTGTATTGATGAAGTAACAGTCATGGCACTCCGCAGTTTGGGCATGAATTAAAAAAACTTCCGTACATCACATTTATATGAATATTATGGACGCTTCAGAGAAGTGATCCAATGTTCTATTCATTCCTACTACATGCTCCCGATTCCCTTTTCCTGGTCACAGATAATGAGGCTCATCCTCCTATATTTAAGAGGCTCCCATCTGCATGCAGTGATGCAGCTAGCAGTCATGCAGCCAGGCTGGGAAATTGGCTCGTGCAGTCCTCTCATACATATCAAGATGGTCTTGAGCACAATGAGAGGGTATATGAAAAAAAAATTATTAAAGGGATTCAGATGTGCACTTTGAAGACAGGATCAGCTTCGGTGTCTCTCATTTTCACTGGCGCCTTCCTGCATAGTGATCTCTCTCCTGTCCTTCTTCATCCGGCGTGTCCCACAGACTGGAAGTGTTTCGGTCGGTACGTAGACTCCCACCTTCTCCGCGTGCTAGCAGCTGCCGCTCTTCGAGCCTCCGGCATCTTTGCTCATTATGATGCTCTCCGTGGATTTCAGCAGTCTTTCCAAACACGGCGCGTTGATCTTGCCCTGGGGCGGCCAGCCGCCTGGCGGCTCTGTCCTGGCGTCGCTGCTGGAGGAGACGGCGTTGTCCTGCGTGGCGTCGTCGCCCTGCCGTGACGGCCGCTCATGTAGCCCCATGAGGCCCGGCTCCAGGCCGGGCGAGCAAATGGGAGACACGTGGAGCCATTTCAAGCTGGTGGCAGAGTAGGGGCTTGCCATGATATGTGGGACGCTCAGGGCCTGACAGGCGGAGTGAGTTCCTGCCGTCCCGACAGCAGCGGCGGTCGAGACAAGCTGTAAAAGATCAAAGCAGAGTTTAATGTTCTTCCTCGTTGTTTTAAACTGGGATTTTTCTTAAGAAGCTACAGAATTAGACCAAACATCAGCATGCTGCAAGCTGATTGGCTCAGTGAGTAGCACTGTAGCCTCAAACTGCCATAGTTTGTTTTGGACCCAACCCTCTGCTATGTGGGGAGTAATCACCCTGTGTCACTCTGTGTGGAGTACAGTAAAATCCCGTTATAGTGGACTCGCCTTTAACGGAATACCGTCTATAACGGTCGAGGTCTGCTGGTCCCGGCCGTGCGCCTTTAAGAACATGCAGAAAAAGCATCGGATATAGCGGACTCGTATATAATGGAATTACGCTTATAATGGACAAACAATTTGGTCCCCAGGGCCACTTTTAGCTGTAGTTCTGTTCGGCTATAACGAACATGCAGGCTCCGCCTACAAGGCACGTGGCGTGCCGATGATATCCAGCAGAGATACGTAGTCGGGATTATTAATAATTACGCATCTGGATTTTACTGTAATCACCCCGTGTCACCCCATGTAGAGTGATCACCCCGTGTCACCCCGTATAGACTGATCTCTGTTACTTTGTGTTCCTCACTCTGCCGAAAGCCATGCAGTTAGGTGAATTGCACATACTGTGCTTGTACAGGCTCTGCAATGGCCTGACATCCCACCCTGTATATTCCCCAACCGCTGTGACTTTGTCCTGAATAAACAGGGTGGAAGAAGGATGGATGAATTTAAATCATTATTGTATCATTGTCTGGTTATATGGCATGACATTAGCGGACACCAGTCTGTCTCAGGCTGCACACCGTAATGGGAAATTTAGAGGGATGTATCTGCATTTTACATGAAGAAAACCCACGTAACAAAGGGAGAAGATGCAAACTCATCACACAAGGAGAACAGGGGCAATTTAACAAAACAGAATTAAATATTTGCTAGACATTTTTTTCCCCAGAGGCTGCTCAAACCTTCAATGAACTTGGTTACTTCTATGAACACAATCTGAAAATAACTTGTATTTTAATTTTAGAGATCAATCAATCAGAGGTTCCTGTTTGCTCCCCCTTTCCATGTCCTGTTATTTAATTGCAGCACGACAGCCCAGAATCAGGTACCTTCTGCCTCTTCCCAAGGCAGGTATGCTCAGGTTGGTCAAAGGATTCACTTTTCGGTTTGATGTTGGGGAACCAGGTCTTGAGTAACTCCTCCACTTTCAGTAGGATGTTGATGTAACGTTCACTGAAGAAAAAAAGAATATTTCAAACATTTCTTTTTACCAACAAAACCAAAACTGGAAATCGGGACCTCCCATCTTTCCAATATGAATGCAAGTGAAGGTTCATGCCTTTATACCTGCATTGAACTTGCTGTACCGTAAGTGAACTCAGCTACAGCACATTGTTTTTGATACTGACTATTTTGACGGTCTTGTGTCAATAAGAACAACTGAGAGAATGAATGCAGACTCTCAGAGGTTAGCGCATGCTTAAGAAGACCCTCCACTCTCAATATCTCAGTGTGTCTGAACCTTGGCATGGTTCCCTATCAACTATCGTGTTGCGATGCATCATCCGAACTATCACATTCAAACCGAGACCAACGGCTACATATCCAAGCACTAATCCGTAAAATGACTCACGACGCTTGCAGAATGAGGTGGTGCACAATATTTACCCCATTCCCGGGTTCTGCAGAATCCCCATGATCCTCTGGAGCCTGTCTATAGCAGTGCTCTCCTGGAAACTGCTGAGGCCTATAAAGGAGGATTGAATTTAATGATGGCGACCTTGCACCGCCATCGATTCCACTTCATGTGGTCAAGACAATTAGCCAGATGGGTTCACAGAAGCACTGCAATAATCAAATGTCAACCAGTCATCAAGCAGTGTTTGTCCCAGACTGAGCTCTCTCCTAGCATTTCCTTTCATTTACTTGGTCTGGTCACTGGTATGGAAAGCTATTGTAGATAATAGGTTGGGTACAATATGTATGGTGCCAGGAACACTGCTTCGTACAACTCAACAATATGAATAAACATTTAAATAGCTTACACCGATTAGACAATGCCAGGGACTTGAATGAATTTCTGAAAGTTTTTCTAGAATACACTAACGGGACACTCATCTATTTTCTGTGCAACAATAACGATTAAGATAAAATGAACACTGCTAGTTAATTTACGGTGTCGCATCAAACACCAGGCATTAGCCTACTGCTCTGAAATTGTACCTGATGGCACCTTGTTGACCCTTCACTCGCGTTATCTGGGATGCTCTTTTGTTAGACGCTGCTTTCAGCGCACAGAGGAGGCCCTGAGATCATTGACGTCTGCGTAGTGGAATATTAAAGGGGGGCGGGAGGCGGGGGAAGTAAGAGTGGGAGCTGGATTGCATCTTAACTAGCCAGGAAAAATGGATGAATCACTCACGTTCCCTGTATCTTCCAGATCGCAGAGAATTCAGGATCGAAGACAGCGGGCGAATAAAGCACTGCAGGTCTCTGCACTGTAAAATCAGGAGTCTGTTTCAATGACTTCATCATGATTTCACAATGCCATTTTGATCTCTGTATAACTCGTTTAATCACACTGGTAGAATGAATGCTTAATGAGCACAGAAATATCAAGTATTCTCCTTTTCATCCTCCAGGCTACAGTCCTTATACATATTCATCTTCTGCTGTAGGTGGGGGACTGGATGCATGTTAAATTCAAGGGGATAGAGGGATGAGAAGATTCTGCTTTGAGGAGATTCTGTTTCTGCTAGACCTAGATGCTGTTCCCATAGGGTGTGAGCCCTGTTCAATAGGGAGACGTACCTTGTCTGCAAACAGCTCATCTCTTTCTGTCCCACTGGGGGGTTGACGGCCGCTCGGCTCTAGCGTGTCACTGGTCCGGGGCCTCTTACGTGCTGGCTGAGGCTGGATACCCGACAGCTTTTCTGGACGCTTTGGGGAAAGGGAGTGGTGCTTTCCCTGGTGTGGCAGGGGCAGTGAGTCACGTACTTGGAAGGAGTCAGCATGACTGGAGGGTGAGTCACAGAGAGGGCTCCCTTCTGCGTCGCAGTTGCCTTCGGACGCGTGCCGCAGGTTGAAGCCGTGCGCCCCACAACAGCCCCCCGACTCTGGAAGGGGAAGCGAAGCTCTGCCAGCACCTTTATCCTCATCCTCGTCACTGGCCAGCCAGTCAATGGAACAGTCAGAATCTGAAGTGGACATCTTTTTCTTCAGCTTCTAACTTTTGGTGACCATCACTGACCTGTACAAGTAAACCATTTGTCAGCAGTCAGTTCTCCACTGAGAAGCTAAGATCTTTATCAGCTAAGAACGTTGATAGACAGGGTAGAGCATATAAATCCTTCAAGTCTTCACTGTAAGGCAATGCAAATGTTCAAGATGTCAAGAATTTGCTTCGAAGCTCATAGTTCTGCTCGACGTACACCTCTGCCTTTCTGCCACAACAGTCAGACAAGAACAGTGCTGGAAAGCAGATGGATAAACGGTGTCTAGCAAACTGCTGCTGTTCAGCTGTGTGTTTTCAGTCACCCGTTTGCTCAGCTTTTGCAACAGTGTTAAGCTCATGATAGACATTTCGATTTCAAGCTAATTCTAGGGTCACTAATTTTCACAACGACAGCATGCAGTACAAAAACGTGCATCCTCTCATTCACTGGAAAACCATAACATCATGATCACGAAGACAACTGAGAGAAACCAGACAATAGACTGGGAAGAAAAGATAAATTTTTCCCCACTAGAAAATATTGTTGAAATGTGATTCTAAAGGCTGGGAGGACAGAAACAGCTTGATTGTTAAGAGTAAACTGAATTGGAAAACGTTAAACATCCATAAAATGCAGTTATCTGGAGTGACACATTGGCTTTCATTTAAGAGGTTATCATCCATATCTCGCTTTGCTATCTGTGAAACTTATAATTCACTCCCCACTGAGCTGCAGTCCTGGCTCAGTATTGTAGGATTTGGGAAGGTGATGCACATTTTAGCACATAAAGATAATCCCAAATGTTTATGTCTACAATTAAATCTAATATATTGAAATCTTTGAGTTTGTTGCCAGTGTCAACATGAAGAAATGAAATCATATAATGGGAAAAAGGAAAGTAAGAATGAAAGGAATACTTCCTCAGGTGTAATTTAAAGGCACATTGCTGATATAATGAATGCAGTTGCTATGTTAATTAGAGGTACTTATATTTGAAAGACATTCCCAACAAATGAATAAATTAATCTCTATATACTCCAAAAACTGATGTGTATATAAGACAGACTGGATCAGATAATCACATGTGTGCAAGAAATACCTCATATTGAATACTGATGTTCTCCACTATACAGTTTTGCTGGGTGCTGAAATCCAGATTACTTGATTCAACTCGATGCTGAACACCTCCTAAACTGCAATGACATCAGCATGACTGAATGTACATTTCATAGTTTTTTTTAAACCTACTGTTGGTGAAATGTGCAAAGATCAAAGTAAATTCACTGCACCTTGTCATTTACCTGTGTTACATGACCAAGCCGACGCAGTACTCAACTGGGAGGAGTGGCTATTGAGTCTCCTATACACTGACTACAATTCAGAATCAGTTTTTATTGCACAAGTCAGGTCTCACTTAGAAGGAATTTGACTGGACATTTGCTTGAGAACCATAAAGATCTGAATATCACATTGAATCAACGATTGACAAGACATACTCAATACTCAAACATATGTCCATACTGCCTATTCTAATTATAGCAATGACTTAACACTCACAAATGTGTTTCCTGTGAAATGCAGTTTGCGATCACCTTAAAACAATTCCATGTAATTGAGAGAGTTTAGTCTAATTACATGTCTTTGGACGACAGAAAGAATCTGAAATACCTGGCAGAAATGGACTCAACTCCACGTGCACAGCTGGGGAAGGGTTCAAAACCCTCAAGCATGGGTATACGAGGCAACAGTGCCACCTAATGAACTACTCAGCTTTTAGGTATTACGCTACATATAATGAATGCATTAGTAAGTAAAAGGTAAGTATATTTCAGATTATGTAAACATGCTGCAGATATGAATGCAATTTTTTTGTCTAACCCAAAGTGTTACCTTCGTTGCATCCTCTTCTTCAGTACGTGCAAACTGAAATTTGCACGTACTGAAGTGCAAATTGAGTTGATCAGAATCCTCGAATCCTCAAGAGGGCGCGCAAGCACCTGTTAATGTGCAATATAACGGAGTTACAAACGTAACCCTCAGTTTAACTCACTGTACCCTAATCCAGCAGAAAGTCTACTCACTGTTGAAACGTATTAACTGAAGGTTGTCAGACAATTGCTCTGTGGAATCTCCACACTGCAACTCAGCATACATTTGTGTTATATATTCACTTAGATGTATACACATCCCTTTTCCTGTCGATTTCTAAAGTTCTTAATTCCTCCCATTTCATCGAGGGCTATAATAAAGGATTAATATCAAACGTCTTCATAAAAATAAATTGCAATGCAAGAAATACACTTTTGATCGGTTTCTTTCATTGCCCTAGTGACGTTTGCATGGGATTTTGGCCAAGCCTCGGGCAATACTATACTTAATAGTAACGGCGATTGAATGAAAATTTATAAGCGCTTTACCCACAAGGTAACAAGTAAAAGAAAGGGGAGACTAAAAACAGTGACGTAATTACTAGGCCTAAATGATATGAAAAAATTATTACAGAAATATTTTAACGTGAATAGTATTGTACCGTTGATTTTTATATAATAATTGATTCTTTTAAAAGTCTTTTACATATGAATAATAAAATGCTTTAATTAAGGGAAATCGTCATACAAGTTGAAATAGCTATAATCAGAATGGGTCGTAGATCTGCAAATATGCCAAAAGGCCTGATTTTCAACAGATGGCCCAAACACCAAACCAAGTATACCTACACATGCAATAATACCCCTGCAATAATGTAATACATTTATAATAAAAAAAACTCAAAGGACACAAACATGTAATGTTCATGGTTTTAATAAGTGTACTACACAGAACAAGATTAGTAGATAGTATTATTACTGTTATCAGCATCAACGAAAATCTACATTAAAAAAACAACAACAACAATAATAATAGTAGTAGTAATAATAATTTTCAGAAGACACAAACACGTCTGTAGATATTCGGTGCGATTTGATAATTTTGTCATGATCACGGGTTTTACACCTACACTAAGTAGTAATGAGGATGAGGCCCTAAACAGATTCCTCCACATCCCCTAAAACATACAAAGGGTGCAAACATTTTGAATATGAAGAACAAAGAAAGTTACGACTTCGGTCAATATCCATATTAAACGCGCAAAGAATAAATGCAATGCGTCCTGAAATGTAGTCCAGTGTTTGCGGAAGGACAGACGACGTGTTGGTCACAGAAACTTGAACCCAATCAGCTATATTATAATGGAATTCCGAGACAACTGTATTAACATTCCTATCAACATGCATCCAACACCATCTTATACATCTTATACGGCATATAAAACCAGTAAACACGGGGTTGCACTGCTTTTTTTCTTTATTCGCCACGGTTGCTTTAGGAGAACATCCCGGGTCAAGTCAAAACGAATCTCCGAATTTAAAATAAGAATAATGTTACATAAGATGAACCCCGACTGCTTTCTTCCTATTAAATACAACGGCAAATCGGCGCTGCGGATGAAAAAAAGAATGCGGATGAGAGGGCAATGGTGTCATTCCTTACCAGAAGTGAGTGAATCGCACTTCCCTTTGTTCAGCGCAAAAATACTGTGCTCTCGGGTAAAACACCGATCATGACCGGCGCGGCGGTTTCGGTGATGTAGCCCAGTTTTGGAGCCCCCGTGTCACTTCTCCCAGGGCAACGTGTCTGGGAGGGCGGGCACAATCCCTTGCTGCCTTACGATTCGCTCGCTTAAACTACGAATCTGACAAATGGCATTCACGACTGAGTGTGATTGGGCGGGTGGTCACGTATATGTGAATTTTATGCAAATTAGAAAAGCACGTGGATGGAAGGAGTGGCTTCGCTCCAAGAAGCTTCGTTGTGCAACTGTTTCAACTGCAGCTGGTCGGCTGCAAGTCTGCCACTGCAAATCGAAGGTCCAGTTACTTTTATAAGATAAGGAGTTACACAACACGCAATAACGTATTTTGTATCACGGACGGGCATAGTGTATTTAAAAATTGCAAAATGCTAATTTAAAGACAATTACACAAAACACATGGTTTGTTTGTTTAATGTAATTTGTTATTCCCCAAGCACAATCTTTCCGATCTATCAGTACTTTTGCAGATGTTGTACAAAATAACCCCGTATGTACATCATATGGCATGCTTTAATGTTTTTTTTGTAATCTGAAGTAGCAATTATGTAATTTTAAAAGAAAGGCTATCAGAAGAGCTAATGGAGTCCAGATAAAAGGAAACATCACTGTTTGGTCCTTGTCCTTGTTGAATCTTACTGGATTTATGGATGATAATTGATGGATATGTATAATTTCCATATATCTGCCATTCTTCCAAATTCATATCCAGTACAGGGTCACGTAGAGTATGGAACCAAACCCTGGATAGGATGTAGAAACACCCACACACACAATAAGACGCGTTTTCAGACCACGAGAGGAAACCGAAGAGCATGGAGGAAACCCAAACCATGGGGAGAAGATGATCACCTTTAACACGCTGATCTGGGGAATATTAAAAACATACCTACATACATACATATATGTATACCTACAAATGTACATGCATGCATACATGCTCACAGCAGCTGGGCAATTTGCAGGCATCCGTCCAGCGAACCTGATGCTTCTAGATACTAGAACATAAACCACGTAACACTTTACTCACAAATGCTAACTGCTTTTTGGGATCTGTCCCAATGAATTCCCCAGTAGTTTTCCTTTTTTTTTAGCTGGTGATGAAGAATGGAATGGCAATTGGAGTCAAAGAGTGGATCGTGGGGGTTCAGATGCTACTTTTGCTTTGCCCGTTGCTTTGGAGTTGCATGTTCTCCTTCCATCTCCCTCAGACCAAACACATGCAGTTAAGCTAATTGGTGTCTCAGGATGGGCCAGAGTATATGATTATGTTATGTGAGGGACTCGGTGTAGCCCAGCCTTGTTCCTGTATTATGTGGCTTTCTCACTGGAAAAAAAGTAATTGGACGTGTAGGAGTACTAAAGAGTAAGGTAAATAACATCATATGAAAATGTTAATTATAAAGTCCGGAGATTAACTGAATTGCTTGTATTTAGGCAGCACGGTGTATGTATATATATATACAGATGCTGCTCTACTTATGAACTTTCAGACACATGAACGAAGACGACTGTAAGTCCAAATTGTGTTCATTGGGCTCCCGCCTAGTACGACTTCTGGCTGCTACTCCCACCGCGCAGCAGCGTAGCGTGCGTACTCCCAGCATCCGAGTTCTTTGTACTTGTGTATACCCTTAAATTGTGTTGAATAACGACTTACGAACATTTCAAGTTACGAACGGCCGTTCGGAACCTGTCTCATTCGTAAGTAAAGGAGCGCCTGTGTGTGTGTGTGTGTGTGTGTATATATAAACTGAATTCAAAATAATGATATATGATGTAATTAAAAATATTTTACAGTACATGAGAAGAAAGGGGGTGTGAAAATGGCATGAAGTCTGGGAGGGTTCAGAACTGGAAAGACTGGAAAGAAAAGGAAATTTATGAAGGATCTGAGCAGGATAGTGTTTGGGAGCAGGGCTGCCGCTTGAGGGAGTAGCAAAGAAGACCAAGTCTATAGCTGCATATGTTCATTTTTCTAATTGGATCAAATTCAGAACAGATCTCCAGAGATAATGACATTAAAGTGAAGAGGGAACTAATGTCTGTTCGCTTTTATTTAAATACAGTGGTTTCTGGTGCATGTAATTTTAATTTTAATCAAAGTCGTCTCTGGGTTTATTGTCTAAATAAATCAAGATCACAAATAGTCCATATTTTCAACTAGTACATATACTGTAATTACAGTAATAGTAAGTAACAGTAAATATGTAAACAGATCTTAAAAATAATAATGACTATTCTGAAAAGTTTAGCAAAATGTTAATTACACAGCTTCTGGGTATGTATGGGTGTAGCGTGTGCTACCTGGGATGTTTCAGGCCCCCTTGTGACTCTGACCAGGAAAGGCTAGTGGAGGATGGTTGATGGAGAGGTCAAATTTACCAAGAAACTGTGTCCTTTCAAGTAAACCAGAAACTGACAATGTCAGCAACATAGGGCTCATTTCACAATTCCTAACACGAGTAGCAATTCTCTAATTTTCTAGATTCCCTTCTACTTAGCTGGCCCCATGAATCACTGAAATTCCACATCGTATAACCAGGCCCAACATGACTACATAATAAGCTATTCATACCCCACTGGTGATTCACTCATTAAAGTAATGTGACATCACTGATGCTTGGCCATACGCTTTGGTTTAATAATTCCTTCTTGGGCTCATAGTTTATTGACAGAATTTATTATTTTCACCGTTTTTTCTAACACGACAAGACATTTAGCTAGCATCACATAACACTATTTATCGATAAAATTGGTGCAGATAGAACTGTCAACGTATGTATTGTTCTACTTATATTGGTAATCAATTTTCTGGCAATAGACTGGTATTATGTCCAGGCTGGTCCCTTGCCTTGTACCTTATGATGTCTGGGTGAAGCACTGGGGTGGCACATTGGATCACTGTCACCTCATACCTCCAACAATATGGGTTTCGATCCGGCCCTTTGTGTGTGGAGTTTGCACGTTATCCCTGAATTTGTGCACGTTTTCTCAGACACTCCAAAGAGATGCTCTTTAGGGTAATTAAAGTATCTAAATTGCCCTAGAGTGCATGCATGTGTACATGTAGACTGAGGTCCCAGCCAGGGTTGATGTCTGCCTATGGAAAAAAATTCCACACTGCTTTTCAAACATTTATGGGCTCCAGTATGGAGTAAATTTGGGGAGGGGATGTGGCACGGTGGACTAGGGTTAGAGTAAGAGTCAGGAGGTCAATGAAACGGTTCTGGGATGTTCTGACCCTGCAATACCAGAAAAGTACGTTGCTTTGGATGAAGTGTCTGCTCAATAAGTTTAATGTGAATTGTCTCTCACATCAATCTTATGCTGTAAAGTAGTTGTAAGTTGGACGAATAGATCAAAAAGATCAGCAGAATTCCCTGAAAAGTATGGAATTTACTTTAAGATATGGCCGAACCTAACTTTCATACACAGCTTAGGTATCCATTTCAGACAAATTGCATGTCCTTATTTCCTTTTTAAATCACCGGTAAAATTCCAGTGAAAGCTGATCCCAACATAGGTGTCCCTCATACCTTTTGCTCTTCTAAAAATTAAATTGGCTCCAGTGTGCATAAAAACACTGAAGAAGTCAGCACAGGCAGTTATTTACTTCTTTCCAGAGTCGGGCTGCTGTTTGTGTTCACGTTTCACAGCGAGCGCCGGTACACTGCTCAAGCAGAGGAAAAAGCTTCATTTTCAGGTATCTGGGTCACAGCACAAACATATCTTGCGGGCCTCTTCCAGGCCCCAAACCATAAGTATTCGGTGCCAGTCTAAATAATTTCCCAACCAGGAATGGGAGTAACTTCAATAATTCAGTGCTGACTCCCCTGGGTGATGTCATAATAAGACTGAAATACAAGCTGCACCACATATGAATGACAGATAAGAGAAGTATTGACTATATATGGGGTTCTGTCAGTCTCTCAAGGCACGGAATTGTGGCCTGCTTTTTTTTTGACTAAGTCTGAGCATTGTGCTCCTTCTGAACAGAGTCCTTTTGGCACTCTGTCTGCTTGCTTGTAATTTGAAAGCCCTGAGATTTCTATTTTTAATTGAAGGAGCTGGAAAGGAAGTGAAGTTGGCATCTCCCTGTCGCTTGTCTCTTCTTCTGTGATCGGCGTGCCAAGATAAGGTGAATGGTCGCAGCGGAATGAGTGCATAAGGAGAGTCAGACCACCTCCGCTGCGCTGCTGTGGCACTTCAGTGAGAAGCACGACGGACACCGCAAGGCTGGTGGGTTTAGTCAGTGCCTTATCGCACTAAAACGTGACAGTGTGTAGGAGACACCCACATACAAACACTTTCCCTCTCTTAGCCTCTGAAACTGCAAATGTAATCGGGAAAAAGAGACTATTCTCTCTCTCCCTCTATTTGCAAATAAGCACAAACTGCATTCACATCCTATTTGTCTTATATGCAGATATTGTTTTACAGTACGCTCCATAAAAAGAAAATCGATGATAAATATCTACCTATGTTAGGTGATATCATTCTTCTGGTCTTAGAAATCAGCCCTATTTAGAACTGATCTGATGAACGTGCAAACGTTTTTTTTTTCCCCTCATGTGATGCCACGAAAGCCATCAGACAAATGGGCACAGAGCAGCTGCCACGTATCAAAGCGAAGACAGGAGACGGTTTATTTCCGTCGGGACTGTGTGGTGTCTTCAGCAAAGCAGGTAGTGTGTGAAGACGTTAGCGAGCGACCGGCGCGGCGGGAGGGACTGCGAGAGTGATGTGTGCAGCACTAATGAATCAGGTTCTAGCAGGGTACCTCTCAAACCATCTCAACACCTGCTTCTCAGGCTTCAGCCCCGACTTGCTAGATCACAGCCCAAAATTGAGAACATCTCATGACATATCATTCCCGTTAATTGTAAACAAACATTTGAGAATGGACTGATTCCTGTCTCAGAAAAGGTATTGCAGCTCTTTCAGTGCAGTGGTCTTACTGCTGTTAGTCACTGCAGGCGCTGCAGTTCTGACAGACCCATTATTCTGCTTGCTACTTGGTCCCAGCTTGATACCCTTACCGGGTTATTGCACTCTTTGAAGTCCCTCAGCTGGTGGTGGGATATAACTGCATGCCTGTCTCCTTCTGCTGAGCTTCAGCACTTTGGATGCCCTTGTTAAAGATTCTGGGAAATTGAGTCATATTTGACACATATAGTTTTTACTGTCTGACCTATACGCTTCAAGTTTCTTGTTCTTATCATCAGTCTTACCCACACTTTTGCTATTAAATGCACACTGTATCTATGTATGTTTATGAATACATACGCCATGTAAGTGTGCTTTTGTATGTTTATATATTGAATCGATTTCAGTATATTTAAGCACGGCCAAAAAGCAATTCAAATTTTAGTGCTGCGGTCACCTGCTTGTGTTTAAATCGTGAGGAAATATATTCAGTCTCCCAACTAGGTTGTTTGAAGGTTGAGTTAACGACTGACACTGCAGCATCGCTTTGCCAGCGCAGACTTTCACGTGTCTTAGCGCAGACACATTTTTTGCTGTTGACAGACAGTGGAATTGTACGCCGTGTGGAGTGGGGGGTGGATTTGAAGTAAACTCACCACCTCCCAATATCCATGCAAAACCCCAGTTCCCGCCGCATGCGGTCTGCACTCTCTGCCGCAGCCTGCAGAGAAGCACAGATGGAAGCTGCACTTTGATGTTTCAGTCGGGAGATTATGAATGATTCAGAGCATACAGCCTGACTGGATCCAAAGGGCTCCTTGTTCTCATTCATGAAACGAGGGGATTTCACACTGTTCAGCCATACTGTCTTTTGCGAAGATGAAGCTGGAGCCCTGTGTGTATCTGTGTGGGTCTGCGTGACCCCGTAAAGGGCACAGCTTTAGCATCATCTCACATCTACATATGCAAAAATCTACATATGCACTGTAGTGAGTCACAGGCCACAACCTGGGAGAGCCACTGAATGAAAGTGCTGGAGGAAGAGTGCCTGTGGGTGGAAGTGGGGGGGGGGGGGGAGCCAGTGTCTCATTCAGTGGCTGATGGCTTTGCAGCTTGTTTCAGATGAAACTGTGCCTTTCTACTGCAGACAGGTCAGTGCCGCTGTCCTCATTCTGGGGCGGCTCCCCTGCAGCTTCCGTCGCCTCCAGTCACTCAAATCCACCCTCATTAACACCAATCTTCACTAACACTGGAATGATATCAAGCTCTAAAGTTTTTCACAATAACTAGAGACGGCACCAATCTGACACCAACTATCGGCATTGGGCTGATACCGGCAAAAAAAAAAAAAAAAACTGGATTGGATATGCAGGGGGATCCAATCGTTTTCCATCAGCAGTGTTGGGCAAGTTACTCACAAAAGTGATCCATTAAGACAGAGGTGGACAGTTCAGGTCCAGAAAGTAAAAATCCAGAGCAAGGTTCAGTATTCTGTGACTGTGACTCATTATACTAAATTGGTTGACCTCTCACCTCTGTCATTAATGGATTACTTTTGTCAGTAGGGGGGGGGGGGGGGGGGGGGGGGGGGGGGGGGGGGGGGGGGGGGGGGGGGGGGGGGGGGGGGGGGGGGGGG
>JAODUD010000019.1:7574644-7586424 GCA_026784285.1 Stomatorhinus walkeri | reverse complement strand
GCATAAGTATTCAACTAGGGAACCTGACGCTATGAGGGTGTGAAGAATGTGGCCTGCATTTCCTTGTAATTCTACACTCACAGACCTTCAGGCTAAGGAGTTGGCAGATGCCAGATGCATTAAGCATAGGTGTCCTTAATAAGCAGGCCGGAAATCGCCGCCAAGCTTGTATGTTAAAGATAAGGGCTCTGATGTTTTACACATTGTTCCTCGCTAGCTTTTTAATTTTGACCTTTTGTTCCTAATGTCCGTCTACCTGACTGGCTCGTACCTCAACACTGAGGCTAGGACTCCCAGGTTACTGCTGTTAACCACCAGCTACCAATGGCCGGTTACCGTCCACTTCTGAGATTCGTATAGAAAACATAGGAAACAGCATCTGTTCTGTTTTCTCTGTGTTTGCCAGTGGCAGACAGTCCATCATGCAGTTCACTGAGGCCTGTTATTTACGCCTCCATCCTGCACCTCTCACTGCTCTCACTGCTCTCACTGCTCTCACTGCACGACAGACTCACGTAAAAAAATCCATGGAAGTTCTCCACACTTCTCATCACTGGACTTGTCACGTCCCTTTTCTGAAAACTTGTAGATGCTGAAAATATGCATCATTGTCATATATAACTGGAATGAACATTTACTTTAAAATGTTTTTTATGCATGCTGTCTGCAAATCCATCAGTAATATAACTGACCTGTGTACTGGATAAAGTTAGGAAGTGCATGGGGACAATAATGCAGATGCCATTTCTTACTGGATTTATATACTGGATTTATAGACTGGACAGACACATTTGCAAAATGTATCACTTTCCCTAAGGAAATGTATTAGTTTAGTCTGTCATGGATATTTTCAAGGTTCCCCATTCAAAGTGGAAGAAGGAAATCAATTAATTGCAGTTGTCCTAATGCATGAAAGCTCAACACAGTTGTCTGTGATGAATATGATAACTAGCCAACCCATAGCAGGACATACTCACATACCAACCACTCACACGTGCACATCTATGGGCAATTTGATGATAGATCATTCAAGCCGAAAAATTCTAATCAATGACATTGATTGGCTGTGTTTGCAAAGCGCCTGCCCCCCCGCCCCGCTTTCTGCTTCCAAAAGGAGGCCATCAGCTCCGGCTCCTGTTCACTCAGCTCCTGCCAACCGTCTCAGACTGCTGCAAACATCAACCAAGCTGTGTGGAAGGACTTTGTTTGAAACTAAGAGGTTGGAATGAGGATTTTGCCAATTTTGTTTTCTCTGCTTTTGTTCACAGAAAAACACAAATGCTTTCGTGTGTGAAAAATGACGAGTAATTTCTGACCCCCGTATGAAAATTAATAAGAGGAGAGTGGGATATTTTTTATGAGTCACACTGGTTTTATGACTCAAAATAGATGCTTGATGAGCCTCCCCTTGTGAATGCTAAAGAATCTCTCCGCCTGAGGTCTGATCAGAATTACAATGATTGTGCTTGTGCTGTGCTGCCAGATCCCCACTGGTTTGCTGATGACATGTACGGCTCCCTCCATTCACGACGTGACAGAGCTTGTGCTGGTGCTGCCACAGAACCAGAGCCACGGCCTGCCATGTCCCCAAGCTGTGACACACACAGGCACGCATGCAGGTACACGCGCACACACACACACACACGTCACAGCACATTCACACACACACGCCACACGCGCACTCACACACACACACACGCCACACACGCACACACACACACACACACACACACGCGCGCAAGCGTTGTTTTCTTATCTTTGTGGGGACTCTCCATACATTTCTATGGGCATAACCCTAATCCCAACTATGACACCCTTAACCCCTAACCAGCCCTAACGTTATCAAGCCAGCCTTAAGTTATCAAACAAAATACCAGTGTTTTGGCATTTTTAGTCTTTTAAAATAACATATTTTTACTACATTGTCGGGACATTTGGTCCTCACAATGTAATATATACATGATCCCCCCCACCCACACACACCATGCAACTGCTGTGTTGGTGCAGAAAGACAACCATGCATTACTCACGTTGCTTAAATATAATCCACAAACATAGGGTCAGGAAATAAGATCAAACGTGAATCTTGCCTGTCAATCACCAGCTATGAGTTTGGGATGGAGCTTCCATGGCTTTTGAACTTTTATAATAAGGAAAGAGTGCGTGAGATGCCACAACAACGAGTTTCAGATCAACGCCCACAAATAAATCATACCAGCGTAACTGCAATGCCATAACTGCACATTTTAACCAAATGTACAGACTGCAATTCTAACTCCATTGAATACCGATTAATTGCAACTTTAAACTTTAAGTTTAAAGGTGTTGCAGCAGAATCGGCGTCTCTGAATTAAACAATTGAGTTTTGAAATCTGTGGAATTGGTGGCTTTGTTCATTATGTGACTTTTTAAATAATGGAATTTGAACTGAAACTGGGCCAAAGGGTATCTAGTTGATCTCTAGTTTACATACTTAGTAAGTTTGCCCTGAGAAAGACACAGAGTGGCTGTAACAGGAGTAGTCAGGTTAGGGTTAACAGTGGCCCAGGGGCTTCGCTCTATAACCTCAACATTCCTAACATTAATTGGCCCATTAAAATGTACAGACTAGTAAAAAATTACACCTTGCTTTGGATAAACATTACAGGTGCACTTCTTAATATTTTTACTAGAAACTGACCCTAAATGGTTAGAGGCCCATGGCAGGAACATCTCCAATACAGTCTCTGTACAATGATATTTATTTTAGTAAAAAGACTGTAAATAGCTGTATCTATGTGATTGGAATACAAGGCTTTAAACTGTGAGTAGACAACTTCCAAAATCATTTAAAAAGTGCATTTTCATTCACAAATAGTGTCAATGGTAGCTAAGCATTTTAAAGTGGTTGTCCTATCTGGATTTCTGCGTATTCAGCTTAGAACAGGGAATTTGACTCAAATGTTTCAAGTGTGATTTGAATTGATTACAGAATTTCAAAAAAGTAATAGAAAAGTACTTGATTCTGTTTTAAATAAAATACATAGTTTTATGCTATCTATCTATCTATCTATCTATCTATCTATCTCTCTATCTATCTATCTATCTATCTATCTATCTATGCCATGTTACTACCAGTTATTCAAAACTATATTAAGATCTCTTATTATTTCCCTTGCAGATCAGAAACTTCACATATTTATCCACTGAAAGCTGATGTACGGCAGCCTAATGAAGAACGTCTTTGAAGGAACAGGCACAGTTAAGATCAGACCTTGCTTTGGGAAGCAGGAATGTCATGCGGACCCAAACACTGGAGAACCCCTGCTTGCACAAGCAGCCAAAATTGGCCAAGTAGACCTCATCCCAGCTATTTCCAAACTTGCTGCTCTCTTGCATGAAGTGTGTCTATTCACAGATCTGTCTGGCGCCCCCAGGACACTTCAGGTTTTAAAGCCAGTTAGGCAGAACCCCAGCTGATACTGGAATTACATCACTGCTCACTGTAAAGCCCACCAGATAGTACCCTAGCTTTTATCGATATTACATGACTACTCACTCTAAAGCCAGCTAGACAGTGACCCAGTTTTTACTGGAGTTACATCACTGCTCACAGTAAAGCCTGATAGACAGTGCCCCAGTTTTTACTGGAGTTGCATCACTTCTCACTGTAAAACCCAACAGACAGTGCCCATAGTTTTTACTGGAATTACATCTTTAGAGTGTCCTGCCCACTGCACCCAGTTAAATTAGGACTCAACACAAGCTAACACATTACTTTCATAATTGGGCAACAAGAGGTCAATAAACAAAAGTATATCCAGACATAAACAATGAAATTAAGCACAGATAAAATAATAATATGAAAAAGACATATTCTGTCCATCCATCCATCCATCCATCCATCCATCAATTTTCTATACCTGCTTGTGGAAGGCTTTAAATATTTATTTTAAAAATGATATGTTATAAAAAGTTAAACACAACATAATACTACAGCTGAAAAACAAACCTGGAGTTCAATTCAAAATACAAAAGTACAAAAAAGAACTTAGAAATGAAGTAATATGTAAAAATATGGCAATTAATTATAACTGTATATTGACAACACTATCCACTTTCTAATAAATTTGTTTTCTTTTTTCATGGTCCCCAAAAAGATCCTTCACACAAACATAAACGGGTCATTCTCACTATCGGCCATATTCCAGCTTGTTAACTTTGGGTTCCTCCGTGTTTTATGGCACAGCAGTTATCTCATTTCCTGTCCGTCCCTCTCACTGTCCCCCTACCTATCCTTCCCCTTGTCCCACTGCCTTTACTTCTCATTGTCCCATTGTCTGTCCTTAGTACTGTCCCTCTGCTCTGTCCCCCTCACCTTATCACTGAATTTGTGGGCTGTTGTCTATCACTCTGACTGTCCCTCAAACTGCCCCGCTGCCTGTCCCTCTGAGAGTTCCTCTGACTGTCCTGGGAGCATCCCGGAGCTGGCTGAGCCTCAGTCGCCTGTCCCGAGGGCTATCCTGAGGAGGACAGTCGGGTATCATCCCTGCACTTCTATCGGCGCTCAGCTGGATCGCAGGCCGCTGTGACGCCACCGCCTGTAACCCTGCCTGGGTCACATTACGGCAGAAGTCGATCTGTACAGTCCTCAGGGCAGAGCCGTAGGTGACGATGCCATGCAGCAGCGTGTCGGTGATGCGCACGCAGTTCTCCAGGCGCAGACAGCGCAGGGTTGCGCAGCTCCGTAGGACGCCAATCACATCGTCGTCTGTGATGTGACCACAACCTGCCAGTGTCAGAGAGATCAGGTTTGGACACCTGGAAGCGCATAACAGGACATAAGTAGTTATACCACGCGGGTCGCATTTACAAAGAACACCAAGGGCAAGTGTAAAACTAGGTAATCAGTATTTAAGAAAAAAGTGTTAAATCATTCTTAGTAACGTTATTTAAACACTTGGAAAGGTTTTAACTCCTCCTGGAAAAATGTCTGCAAATGTATAATATGAGTGGGTGCTGCTAAATGGGTGTGTCTGTTTCAGGTGTATGCACATACTGCAGGATCACACAGCGGCAATGCTTCCACCTACTGGTGGGAAATAGAACTGCCTAAACAGAATGCTACTCTGCTGCTCTGGTATAGATAAAGCATTTTACTACTGATGGAAAAACATGGAGGGCAGGGGTATTACTGCCAGTTTTAACATGGTGGGGACCAAGGAAGTAAGCATTAGGAAATGTTGCAAACTACTCTAGAACTCATGATGCATGATAATCCTGCTAATTTCATTCAATACCTGAAAAACAGGCCCTAATAGGTCCAGGGGAGTCAATCGTAAAGCAGTGCCAAGCCAACGGCTGCACCGACAGATACACAGACTCACAGGTCTGGACCATGTGTCTGCTGAAGGGATCATAGCACTTTTCTCTGAGGATATGGGGTGCGGCTGGCTTTGCAAGAACAGCTGACATGAGCCTGTCAACGTTTGTGGGTGAATTTACACTCCTGAACAAAACCGGATTAACAGGCTTAAACTAATTGTACAGGGATGGTGCAAAATGCCCCTCCCTAACCTTTGGTGCAAGGTCCATTTGCGTTTATATGTGTATATAAAGCAATAGGAGGCAGTAAAATATTATATGATAGATAAGAAGTGCTTCACAGCTTTTGGCAGGTGCAACAGAGGACGATTTATGACATTTAGCTTTATATTGGTACATCAGTATGAGTAACTCTTTCATCTTAGGTATCTATATCTCTGTGGGGACTCTCCATTCATTTCTACGGGCAAAATCCTAATCCCAAGTATGGCGACCTGAACCCCTACCCAGCCCTAACTTTAACCATAACTAACCAAACTAAATACCAGACTTTTGGCTATTTTTGGTGTTTTATTGACCCACGAGGTCAAAATAGCAGGTTTTTTTTTATCACATTGTGGGGACATTTGCTAAACAAAATGGAATCACATTGTTTGTTGCATGAACTGGACATATGTCAAATATGAAAGAGCAGAAATTTGCTCCTGGCTCATCTGCCTGTGAAAAATAAAATTTCTTCGCCATGTTATTTCTTCCCAGCACCTGGGCAATAAGCAAGAGGAGAACTGTTGGGTCCCAGAAAGTAGAAGAATGTCACCACATCAATAGCACTAGTTGCCCAGCCAAAGACAGTGAGTTTCTATGGAGGGAACCTGGGAATAGCTGTCTCCAGTGAACAGCTACATCCATATAACACTGAGGTATTCAATGTAGCTTCAACAAAAACTGTGAATGTACAGACATGAAAATGTAATATATGAAGCAGACAATATGAAGTAAAAAATACCAGCGAATGATCAAACAGGAAGTTGAGAACAGAATGAATGAAGGAGGACCAAACTGTATGTTCAAACAGGAAGTTCACACAGCAGGGTGAAGGTTACAGAGGCACTCACGTTTTGCATATGCGAGCCAGGAATGCACTGACCAGCCCCTCATGTCTGCTGCAGATGTCCTTCTGAAAAGTGGTCTTCATCCAGTCTTCGATGTTGCAGACCTTGACCCTGCTGGCGAACCAGCATATGGACAGGTAGCGCAACGAGGTCCCCAACAGAAAGTTACACTTATTCAGCTCACCCGGCGAGTGGAAATGCAGCAAGGGCCACAGGCCCGGCTCCAGAAAGACGTCTCTGAGGTGGAGACACGTCAGCGACAGGCTCAGGCGACTATCCTTGTCCAGGTAGGAGAAGAGGTGGAGCAAGCATTCACGGTTAAGCTGTGTGATGTGCATGCTGAGCAGGTAGCGGTCGTACTGACTGGAGGATGGCCTGGGCAGACGCTACGGCAGCGTGTCAGCGGCCAGTGGTGAGTGGTTTGGCTGTGTTATCCCAGCAGAGGAGCACCGAGAAGCCCTCTGCACATATAAGGCCGGGAGAAGGATGACTATTCCTGGAGGACAACTGGCAGCCAAGTCAAAAATGGAAATGTGTGAGACACAGGCCCCTGCAATCTGTCTCAGCTGCCCCACCGGAGGAGCTTGTTAGGATGGGGGGGGGGGGGGGGGGCCGCGGCAGGGGCAAATGTTTAGAAGACTGTGATTTTCAAGGGAAGAGGGCTTTTCATTTCAGAAAGCCTATCTGCATGTGTTCATGGTCTGGGAGGAAACCCTCACAAAACATTTTGATAGCATCAAAATGTCAATTCACATCTAATTTGATTTCTCTTCAATATATGCGTAGATATACCTGACAAAAAGATATTTGCATTATCTTTCCTGTTCAATGGGGTTTTCCCAGCATCCCAGACCTACATGTAACTTTGGCTGCATGTTTGGAATGTTTTAAATAATCTAATATAAACGACTGCATAAATAATGTGATGCGAATGTTTATAAGACACCACTAGAAATAATTTAACTTGATATGCTTTGGTAGTAGAAAAATGCCATCACAAATTAGTATTGTATTTTCACCAAAAAACAAACCAAAAGACACTGCAGTGGTACCTCCCGCATAACCAAACATGTGAGGGTTAGTGATTTTTAGCGGAAAGTGGTGTGGTAAATTCCGACACAAATATGCTAGAATGAACAACAGATAAATTGTGCACAAATGAATCTTTGGAGTATTTTTTGCCTATTTTTCATTCTGTGAGTGTAGTTTACACAGTTTAATGGCTCTTCGGAGCAGCTGTGAGTAGCATGTGCTGCTAACAGCGGTAAGGGACATTTAACACCGACGGGAAAATGACGATTGCCTTATTCTCTTACGCCGGCCCTGTGGGTGGCTGACAACAGCTGTCTCTCCTCAGACAGGGGATTACATAATCCCAGTTCTGTGCAAAAGATTGTTTATAACAAAACATCGCACAGATGTGCATTCCTCAAAATATGTACTTTGATCAAATTAGAGTATCATTTTATAAAAATAGACCTTGTTCCCGCACTCTGTAATGCTGCTGCTGTACGGCACCAGCAAAGGGCTTTTAAATCCCATCTATGCTCTAGAGTTTGCATGATCTCCCCATGTCCTGTAGGTGCCTTCTCAAAGTCCATAAACATGCAGTTAGGTTCACTGGTGTTGCCTGTATTGTGCCCCATGACAGCCTGGCGTCCTGCCCAGCGGGTAACCCCAGCCTTGGGCCCTATCTGCATGGGCCAGCTGCAGGTAACTCTGACCAGGGTAGGCACACATCTACAACCACTGGTGCAATCTTAGGTCAGTGGGCCATGTCTAAAATAACCCGTGCATATCTGCATCACTGGCTGGCTCCAGTGGGGGTGTGGCTGTTTGACTGCCCGGAAGTTGTGGCTCTTCCTCCCCACTTCCAGGGCCCGAGATTAAGGTGTTTGAAGAGTAGGCAATAAAAGGCTGTGAAGACCTCTCGTGATGGTCAGGATGATGAGCATCTTCTACAGTACTTCACCAGGGGAAATATGTCTGTGCTCCTGATGCAAACCCCAGGCACGGGGCTTTAAACCTGTGTGTGAATCATTCGCCAGCGTTAGCGAAAGCCTCACAAACTCCAGGTAGTGAAAAAACAGTCCGGTGAGATTCAGAGGACGGCAGTGGGCAGGAGTTTACTCTGGAGTAGAACTCACGACTGACAAAGTGAAGCTAAAAAAAGCAAATCAGAGCAACTGTACTATGAAGACAAGAGTGAGTCAGACAGAGAAGAGGAACCCTGAAGTAAGAAAAAAGCGCGAAGTCGAAGTGGAAAGACACCAGAACTCTCTTGTTGTGAGTTCCTAGTATTAGCCACAGGAAAATGGCAGCACCCTTTGCTAAGAGAGGTTAAATCACTAAAAAAAGCATAAATTGGAAGTATATCAAATCATAATCATATTCCCGCATTTAAAGTATTAGAGAGACAGATCAAATAAAATCATTTAATAATTGAGATTTTATGCAACTGCTGTGGGTTGGCGCCCCATCCTGGATTGTTCACTCTCTTTTGCCCAGAGCCTCCGGGATAGGATCCAGACCCCCCACCAGCCTGAACAGGACAAGCAGTTACAGAAGATGAATTTATGGATGGATGGTTTTCATGCAAAAATATTGCCTTTTTTATGATTCATACAAACCTCGGGGACTGGTAGCGTCACATTTTGTTTAGAGCAAATGATTTAAGATCTAAAGTAAATGATCCAATACCCTCGCCACACAGACTGTTCACGACAGACATTTACATGCTCTCAATAGAAACCTATATGTCAGAAACATGATTCTCTTAGCAATTACTATGAGATTACTTTCTATATTGGTCATTAGGAACATGAGAATGTTGGGAAGAAATATACGTAGGCTGAGACATTTATATTATTGTGGAATCCTATTTAATGCTGGAAAGATAACCATTGGCTTAAAAGACTAGCCATCGCTGAAAATGAACCAATGAGAAAGATTGTTACAAGCTCACTACGGGAGATCTCCAGCTACACTTTTTTATCACATGCTGTCCTGTCGACTGGCTGACGTAATCAGACAGGCAGACTAGTGTAATGGAGAGAACTCAGGAGTTTGATTGCGGCACTGCTTCCAAACCCGGCAGAGCCATTTGCGTTCCCTTGCTGTAATCACAGAAGCAAGTATAAACGTGTTCTCCCTGAACATTGTAGCCATGGTGCTTTAAAACAAAGACGCTAACTCAGACATGCCAGTCTCACAGAGGATCATGAGGATATGCAGTTACAGATGCTGCAAGCAAATGAACAGCTTCGCTACCCTGACCGTAAGGGCAGCCAGCAATCCACAAATGTTTGTCATTACTTTCCTGGTGGTCCATGTTTTCAGCCAGAATTTGCTAAGACTCTAGGCCCATGTTTTGACCTGAGATGAGAGAAGACAGGACTGCGTATGTGCTGTTACCTGGCAAGTACAGCTGAGTCAACAGGAATCGTTTGGTCTTACGGGGACTACTGTCGTGACTCACCGTTAACTATGCAAGGGACGTATGACTGCATTATAGGTACAGACCACCATTACTGAATGAAAATGTAGCAGCACAGATTTACACGATCCCTCATAATGGAGTGATGAAACAGCTGAACAGTCTCCAGATATGCCTAGATCTTCCATAATTGACTAGCTGGACCCTCTTAGAACTGGTATTTTTTACCACACACAACCTCATCATTTACCACACCTGCAGGCACTCAACACACACACACTGTTGCTGTAAATTTGTATTTCATTTTTAATTGCTTTCCTTCTTTATAAGGCCACATTGTATATAATATAGCAGAGGTGGCCAATCTTATCTGCAAAGGCCCGGTGTGTATGCAGGTCTTTGGGGTAACCTTTAAATCAGCTGTTCAAACCCAGATGTGAGGAGGACTCAGCCAGTCAGTCCTCTAATTAGTAAAATAATTAGGGAGCTGCAGCAAAAACTCGCACACACACCGGCCCTTTGCGGATAAGATTGGCCACCCCTGTAATATAGCAACTGACACAAACACTGCTCTCCATTGTCTGCACTTTATTTGGAATATGCTGTTTTATTGTGTATTACATTAGTGATTTTCTATTTTCTATTTGTACTGTCATTGTACTGCACAAGAAGAGGTGTCAAAACAATTTCATTGTGCTGAAGCAAAATGTTAGCAAAAGCACTCTTATTGTGAAATGAATGGAGCAATCATTATCAGGAGTGCAATATACCGATGGATGTTCTTTTAAATTCAGTTGAATATCATGTTGTAAGATTACTTGAGTAAATACATTTGCACAGAAAAAATTCTTGCTTGCCTCCTAACCTTAGTGTTTATCTGCTTAGTTACTTTGGTCTGAATAGGTGTACTCTGAGTACTCTGAGTGTCCCAACTGTCTGAGCATGATAACAGTCAGGATGGTCTTACTCATTCTGGCAAATCCTCCCTGGACTATATACTAACAAGTTTTGAATATTTGAAGTGCTATAGTGGTTTCTGTAAGTCTGTTTCAGCTCTGTTGCATGAAATTATTGGAAAAATTGTGACAAATGCTACTTTTTATGGACCTACAAAGGGCATATTCACTGCTAGGACTTGAGGAATTTTTGTTTCGTATAAGAAGGACATACCACTGCTATGGTATGTATCATGTATCAGTGCTACAGATAAATCTTCAAAAAACGGAGGCTTCCCTGATGCAGAAACAACGTAAATTTCATTGACCAGCAGGTGACAGACATGAGCCACAGTACAAAACTGTAATGCCGTAAAATAACTGAATCTTCTTTTCGTATTTTCATCTTGTGGCGTCATCTTACAAAGAAGCAACTAGTTTTATGGGGAATTAACAACATCCATTTAAAGACACGACATCTTTAAGAGCTCCTTTTAAAATACTTTTCCTGTTTATTTTGTGGACGGCCACAAGCTGGGTCACAACCCATCACAGTTTTGAATATATCTAAATATTATTAATAATAATGAAATTGATCATTACTGTTTTTATAATAACTGTTTGGTTAATGCAGACATGTGACTGGTAGTTGAATAGGATTGGAGTTTCTTGTACCTTGTGAGTCTGGGGGAGGGTGTGGATTATCTCGGATTAGGGAGGAGTCAAGAGACCGGGCCTGTCCCCCTTTTGCTATCAGTTACAACTGATTACGATGTAAAGCAGACTTTTATTATCGCGAGGAAGTGGCAGAGAAGGACTGGCTTGCGTATTTTCCTGGTCTTTGTGTTTGAGCCATAATAGCTGACCTTGGTGTTTGCTGTTATTTATTGAATTTGTATTTTTGTAGCACGGAAGGGCCCCCCAAGGGAAACGGGATTTCAATGCACTGTGCAGTGGCGTCGAAAGGAGACTGGTGGAGGCTGAATTTTCCAT
>JAODUD010000019.1:7559874-7574276 GCA_026784285.1 Stomatorhinus walkeri | reverse complement strand
CAGTATGTATTTTATGATATTGCAATGGGTCAATGGGCACGCATGCAATAGTCATATCGTGAATGGATGCGACGTAAGAAAGATTATAAAATAATTTTAGAATAATAAAGATTTTATCATTTAAAATAAGACTAATACCGTTTTGGCTAGTTTCACAAAAAATATATAAAAGTTAACTAATCCATGAGATGAAATGTCTGATACAGAAGTAGTCTTTGTCAAGAAGGTCTATATGTTTCAGTCCTGCAGCGAATTGGCCTCAGTAATGCGCATATTAAAGCACAAGGAACTCGCTGTTAATTGTGCACTTTTTTGGGAGGAAAGTGGGGGGGTCGGCTGATATTTGCGGGGATGTGCCCCCTATTTCCGACGCCCCTGGCAATGTGCACTTGCACATGGATGTGTTGATAATTAAGAATTCTTCAGTCTTCTACCATCATCATGTCATTTAATCTTCATTTAGTCAGGCAACACGGTAAGAACCTTATTCATAAGTCTGGCAAGAGCCCCGGAACACATGTGGGGGAAGGAAGAGGAGTCACAAGAGTGCTGACAGAATCCTGGTTCTGTCTGTCGGAGCCTGAGTCACATCAATCTATCCCTGCTTCCACATCTTGACAGCCCACCACTGTCAAGTCTTTGTCATTCTTAATTCGTTCCAAAGGGGGTTGTTCATTTCAGAATATAATTATCAGTTATCATTACACCATTATTAGCACATTTATTTAGCATAATATCTGCTTCGTTTATTATGTAACCTTCACTGCAGCAGACTGCTGTTCCCTTTATTTAATAGGACTGTAATGATCATGGCTGGATTTTAAACTAAGCTTAGTATCAGGGAGCCATTACACACACATGACAGAACCATAATTAATTGCACACTCAGTCTATAAGAAGCTTCATATTCTACTAAATTATGTCTCCAGCCCAGCTTGGAAAAGAGGCAGCACTCTCACTCTACTGGGTGGCGGAAATGATGTTCCTGTTGACAAATATAGAAAGCAATTTAATCTCGTGGTGACAGCTAAGCGATCATGTACCTGGCATATTGATACCAGATCCTTGACTGCTCTGTCCTTCCCATTAACAGCACATAGACAGCTACAAACTATCATTTCACAGCAATTTCACAGATTTGCCCAGAAAACACTAATTATATAATTCACGGCTGCATAGATGTGCCGCGGTGTCCGATGGCGACCAGAACATAAGCTTTCCTACCCAAATTAATCAGCGTTTAATGCATTATTATTGTTATCCCCCCCCACCCCACTTGGCAACTTTTACAGTTTTGGGAGGGAGTAACATCTCTTACTACAATTTAGGGAGAAAAAAAATAAGACAGCTCAATTAAGGGCTGGACTTTTTTTTTTAATTTTCAGTTTTATATTTTGTCTTTAAGACTTTATAAGCAGCCAGGATTTAATACATTTTCTGATCGAGGTAAAGTTTTTGTGCGATTTTTCAGCTAAAAGGAAGCATTTCAGAAGCATTGCAATTTTAATCATAAAAAAAGACCAGCTACTCTATGGTACTGAGATGGAATATAAGCATTTTACTGTCTCAGTGACTAACATGGATTGATGTAATATTGCTGTTATTGACTGATTTTGTAATTTATTAGCATATCGCAGGCCATTTTGGGAGAACTGCATTAGAATCTTAATCTTGGTATAACTGCAGTGTTGTATAAACCCTTTGAGCAGTGGAAAAAACAACGGTATCAAAATGTTTGTCTTCGTTTAACCAGAAAGTGGGGGTCTTGAGTGAGTAAGTTTTGAATAAAATTCCATTGATTTTGGGGGTGGGATGGAGCCTATGTCAAACACTGACTTAGCAGTGTTTCTAAGTAAACCCATTTATGTTATTTATACTGTACATCCACCACAGTGGTTATCCAGTTAAAGGTAGCACCCTATCCCGGGGGGGGGGGGGGGGGGGGGGGGGTGTCAGCCCATCGCAGGACCGGACACACTCTCACTCACACAATGGACAAATCAGAGACACCACTCTGCATTACAGCTTGCGAAGAAACCGGCAGCGAACACAGGGAGACCATGCGCCCCATGCAAAGGGATGGGAGAGACTGTGTGTGTGAATGTGCGCTGCAAAATCTATGCTGGCTGAAAATGGATACTTGATGTTATTTTTAAAATACTTTGGCTGAAATTGAGGCTAAGCAACACTAATGTATAGGAGGAGGATTGGATATATAATAGAAGAAAAGAAAAATTTAATTACACACCCCCTCCAATTTTTGCACGAAAACAAAGGAAAACACATTATTAAACTTATTTATTATTCCTATATCTTGTTCAATATAAAAATATTGCCTTAGCGTTTACAATGCTTAAATCCATAGCCGATGTGTCAGGGACACCCTTCGCTGTTCTGCCCCCCAGCAGCAGAAAATAAAATGTTTTTCATTTGATTTGTATTAAAAACATTACAGTAGCACAGGGTATTTGGCTGCTAACAAGCTACCTTGTATCAGTTTTACAAGAAAAATATTTTTTAAATATTAAATCTTGTAATCTCAAAGAATGCAAAAGAGATATTTCTTTAGACTTTTTTCACCCCCTCTTTTGCGCCCCCTGATGAAATGGTGCCCTAGGTGATCGCCTATATCACCTACAGGCCCCTGGTTAGAATATGGATGTATTCTTTACCATGGCAGCATACGCCTGTCAAGCTGTATTCCAGCAGTTATTCCCAAGGTTCCTCTGTACGACCAAATTCATACACCTAGGTTTTCACAGATAGACAGTCAGGGACAATGAAGTTAAACAGAGATCAATAAAGTTAATCTTAAAAAAGACAGTTTAATTTAAAAATGTTCACCTTACAGTATTCTCCCTGCTTCCTGTATCCACAGCTGAATTGCTGCCTTACTTTTTGGGGGAGTCGGGGACTGTTTTCCATGCAGCACTGTATACCTTGGTTATTAGTGGTAGTTGAATGATTAATTGTTGAGTAGCTCTTGAAAATGTGGCATGAAACCATTTCTATCAAACTCTGACTGTGCAGACATAAGGAAAAGGTCCAATTTCTGTTCCTGAACCTGGATCATGACCTGACCCTTGACCACTGCTTGTAGCTATTAACTTTTACATAGAAAACAGATTACATGTGATTATAAGCATGATTAATTAAAACTACTGCTAATTACTGCTAAATAACTTGCTAGATTTACTATTAAAGTTTCTGCTAAATTAGCTGCCTGTTATTGGTTTGCAAGATAATAACGACCAAATACAGATAATAAAATAGCGAAAAGCTGCATGCTGACAATCTTGCACACTGGCGCAGTGTACGACTGGTGCTGTGGCAAGGATGCAGGGATGACGGGGTACGCATTTGCGTGGACTTCGGCCGCTGCCTACGATACTACCACAGGTCTGTCATTAAGAGGCACGTCTAAATCTTTTTTATCCTTCGACGCACCGTTGCTTCTGCAATAGAAGATTATAGAAGAGCACATCATACATTTGATCATTTAAAGCTTTCCAAAAATTAAATAAGTATATATATAAAGCTGCAGTTTCCAGGATGCAGTACATGCAGTATGTGTATAAAATAACTATTTATATGTATATAAAGTGTCCACAACAAGGACTGAATAATATTAATAAATTGCACATTTCTCTGAACTTTGCATCTAGATCTGTACTTACTTCTTCTTTTTCACAGAAACTGCAATCACTATGATAATGATTATTGCTCCCAGAACACCCAGCAAGATTCCAATAATTAACCCTGAAAGGAGACAACTGTTATTTAAAAGTCAAACTTTATAAGACGAATTATACATGAACTGGATCCAGAACATTCAATATATCTATATTAGGCATAAGAATAGGTCTGCTTACCAACTGGTGTGTCACTCTCATCATCCTCAGGCTTGAGATTGTCAGAATTGGACAAATCTACATATACCAAAAAGGGTACAAGTCTCCAGTCAAAACATGCAGCCTATACCAGATTTTACAGCTGGTATATATGATGCATATAATACATACAGTATCATATATGAATAGTCAATGTGCCCCCTTTTCACTTTTTCTGTGTATTTGCACTTGTCAGTTGGACTAATTTACCATATACTAAGGATGCTGGCTAAGAAGGCTACGTTGCTCAGATATCTGCATTCAGCTTTATGTATTTATCCATGTCACGATAACTTTAAGGCCACTCACCATGAACCCCAGCACAGGTATGCTCGCAGATTGTTGAATTAATGAATCGATTCCCATTGCCTCCACAGCCAGTATAATAGAAGTTCTTGCATTTCGCAGTGATGGGATCATAATACCATAGTAAGTAATGACTAAAGCAATTTCCAACACTCTTAGGGAAGCGGCAGGCTTTAGTTTCTGAATAAACCAAACACAAAAAGATGCATTAAAAATACATCCAAAATGGTATATTGCGTAGGTATTGTGATGCATGCATCATAATACAGACCAGTGTGCAACCTATATCCTCCTAAGACCCAAGGACAAAAGTGTCCTTCAATTTTTGGATATTTGTAGGAAATAAGACATCTTACAATTTAGATTTTTTTCTAATTTATTTTTATTTTGAATTACACAGCATGTTCTCTTTAGTGTACATCAGGAATAAGTTTGTTTACTTACATCAGTGAAAAGATAGATGCAAAAACATCATGTCCACTACAATGGACATAAATGAATGGCGGGGGGGGCTCAGGAGGATATTGTGTGGTGTATAACAGCTGGGGTGATGTATAAGGCTATAACCCAATTGTGTGACTGTGTGTACCGAAAGAGAACTGACCTATTATTTAATTACGCAATGGCTTATACCTAATTGGTTTGTCATTATGTATACCGAAGGAGGAATGATCTATAACCTAGAGTTTCTGGTGTATAACAATTTGAATGGAGTGGACTTGGTGCATAGCATGAATATGTCAAATATTTTTATAAAGTTTTCATGGACAAGACCCTATGAATACCTGATTTTTTAGACCATGCACTCTGGTTATGACACTTCTACCATTTTATCCTGAAGAGGCACATCTAGCTCTTATCTATCCTTTGACTCACTCGGTATATATACTCAGCCTAATGTTTGTTGTACATATTTTTGCTCATTTGGACGTAATGATCTCAAGTTGTGCAATCAGTTCTTCTTGGTGTTAAAAATACTTAATTGTTTATTAGTTTAATTGACATTAATTACAGACCAAAGCCCATATGTAATGAATTTTATCAGAAAATTAGGTAACACTTTACTTAAGGGGGTGCAAATAAAATATTATTACAGGAAGGATCGGTCTCAGTCTCCCTTTTGTTCGAATACTTCTATGCTACTTCAGAGATTTGAGCTTCTGGGTTCCAGGATATATCAGCACTTTGTACTCATCTCACACTTTATGGAAGAAACACGCAGTCTGTGGCTGTGGTTCCTACACCACCAAGGGGTGAGCTCACTGCTTCAGCTACTGCTCCCTTAAATAGCTTAACGCTAAAGAATCCCATAGAATACCCAGAACTTTCGTGGTCGGTGACTCAAGAGCTAAATGAAACCTGCTCAGATACTCTCAGTTTCAAACTGTAATCCCCACTGGGAACAGAGTGAAGCTCAGTCAGTGCTGCTAATGCCACATACCGATAAAATACAGTAGCTAGACAAGCTCACAATGCTAGCGGGTTTCCTCCTCTGCTCTTACCAAATGGGTTTGATCTGCTCACTCATTTAGAAGAATTTCCGCACGACCCGGTTACATTGTCAGACAGACAAACGGCGCGTGTATATGGGGAACATCCCTGTGGCATTTCACCAAGAAATAGATCGAACAGTTTCTATCGTGGAACTGGGCAAAGCGGGCACTGATGTTCAGCTGAGGATGATGCGGCACGGGGCACTTTAATCGCGGGGGACCACACTGTTAGTAATGTGGATTAGAAAGCTAGTCTGACACGTTCCATGCATAATGCAACTGCGCTGAACATTACAAAGGAGATTCCAAGGATTGTAACAGATATCCTACTCGTGTTATTGTACATGTTGGCATAACTGATGCCCATCAAGGGGAATCTAAGCTTGCGAAAGGGGACTTCTCCAAACTTTTTAGCACACTTAGTCAGCTATAAATCCAATTATTCTTTAGTGGCCCATTACTAGCATGAGGAAGCAGTATGTTCTCCCACCTGCTCAGCTAAAAAACACCTGGCACTATAAAGTGTGCAAACTGAAGTGGTTACATCTTATAGAAAATTTTTACTTGTTCTGGGGATAAACTGATCTGGGGATCTACTGATCGGACTATCAACTAAACAGAACTGCAGTGAAAACTTGACTGATTTTTTTTCACTATACTTCACTCTTCTGTCCCAAGGAACAAACACGAACAGATATCCAACACCTGGCCACACGTCGATCTGTAAAGGATCATCAGGACACCTTTCAGCGACATTTGGAACTCTCAGACACAGCATGGTGTGAGGGACATGAGGATGTCTTCTGTGAGTTTTCCGCTGCTGATAAAAGTGAAGAACTGCCGTTGATTCAAGATCACAGTGTCTCTTCACAGCCACAACAACCAAAACGCAACGTTTCAGGGAGAGCACCACCATAGCTGTGATGACGTCATCCAGACAAAGCACACTGGCGCTTCCTTGTCAGGTTCTACTCTTTCTCTCTCACCTATATGTCACATGGACATTCCCAAGAAGTTGGCATCTGCACGTACAAGGTTGTCCCTCTCCACCATGGACAGTCCTATCTGGAGAAAATTACCTGTCCCCTTCCTCCTCTATCAAGGACTCCTCGTTATCAAGTACAAAGGCAAAAATATATTATTACATCATCTATCTTCTCTCCAACTCCAGACTGCTGATATCCTCAGGGTCCCACACTCTGTTAATGCTGCTACCTATAATGGCACTCAGAAAAAGCAGAGACCCTTCTCATCATCTATTCCAGTTGACAATAGAAGAAACCGGGTTCATCCTAATAAGATAAATATGAACTTGATACATGTTCCACAAGAACCTGTGCAAACTGTTACTCTACAAGATAAGTGCTTAAAAATACCCCTTTTTAAATGTTAGAACTCTTACAACGAAGTCTTTTCAATCAATGATCTTATCACAGCTTATCACCTACATTTAGATTCAGGATGCTCACTAAAACCAATAAAAGAGAACCTAAAACAATACGCTGGCTTCCAGTTAGTTATAGGATTGGTTTTAAAATACTGCTTTTGGTTTTTAAGTGCTTAAATGGCTTAGGCCCAAAATATATAGCAGACATGTTGGTAGAATGTAGACCCTGTAGATGCGTAGATGGAACAATATTCCAGAAAAGGCTAGACATGCCCCATCTGTAGACACAATTATATCCGTTGTCACATTTAAATTTCTATTTGCTGATGCCTTCAGTTAGAACTGCACTTTACTGTAATATTTGAGTTAACCTTTGTCTTTTATATTTTGTTTTTATTTGTATTTTATCTTATTACATTTTTAAAACTAAAATGTCAAGCACTTAGTTATATTTTAATTATTACTTATATTTAGTGATATTTTATTTTTTTTTAATGTAAAGCACTTGGGGTACCCTCTGGTAGGAAACGTTCTATACAAATAAACTTGATTGCCTATTACTTATGTATTAATTAACCACAAACTAAGTCTTAGTTACATACTTACCTCATGTTAATTCATCATTAATGAATTGTTAGTATATCTGTTAATTCTGTACAACGAACTACTGAAGGAACAACTGAAGGAATTAATGAAGGAAAAACTGAAGGAACTACTGAAGGAACAACTGAATGAACTACTGAAGGAACAACTGAAGGAATTAATGAAGGAACAACTGAAGGAACTAATGAAGGAACAACTGAATGAACTAATGAAGGAACAACTGAAGGAACTAATGAAGGAAAAACTGAAGGAACTAATGAAGGAACTAATGAAGGAACAACTGAAGGAACTAATGAAGGAACAACTGAAGGAACTAATGAAGGAACAACTGAAGGAACTAATGAAGGAACAAGTCATGAATAACGCAAGTGAGATACTGATCTCATGGTTGTTCATCATTAATGAATCGTGATGCATCCTTTATCTCAATGAGCAAGTATATTTGTTCATGATGAGTTACTACTATGTATTTGTGACCTGACAAGTAAAGTGCCTGATGTTTTTCAGCCAAAGAGCATTTATCCTGGGACACTGGCTCACCTAAAACTTTATTTCAGTCAGTCCTTGACGCAGGTGAAAATTCCTAGCTTACTATATGGCACACAACAGATAACGTTATACTTCTCTGTTTCTCATAGACTCCAACATTCCACAAGACTAGGTCAGTTCAATGGTTGTGTACAACCATTTGTAGTCTTGGTAACAACTCCGGTAAAGATTTTATCTAGCCGTGTCTATGATAACATAGTGAGTCGTAGACTGCCGCAAAATATAGCTGCCTAGAAGGAAAGAACATGCCTGAGTCAGCAAAAATATATCCATCCCACACTGTGTAATTTAAACAGCAGACCTGTACAACGCAACCACAACAAGTTTTGCACATAATCACCATAGACATGACACTGAGCTCTAACCCGTGAAGCTTTGGCTAGCTAGCTGGGGGAAATGGCCGATACAGTAATGTGCAAAAAGCCCATGTAAACAATGCCGTGGGAAAACAGTTTCTGAGGAACAAAAAATTCACAAAGCTAAACTAGGGAATTAGCCTCAGAGAGCTGGGAGGGTGTCTAGTTGTCTAGTGTCTAACATATTTATACAATGAGATCAGCAATCTGGAGTTGGAATGAAGGAGCCCAGCACCTCCTCACCATTTTTGGGGTAGATTTCTTCTGCCTTCACAGAACAGTTTCTCATGCACATCTTGTCAGTGATGAATCGGTTTCCATTGCCTCCTTGCCCCTTATAAGCGAAGGGAACGCACTGGTCCTTTGTCTTGTCAAAATAAAGGCGGATGAAGTAGTCTGCTCCATGTCCTTCATCCGCTGGCAAATCACACACATCTGCAACAGGAAAGTGGGAGAAGTAAGTGGTGGCGCATCTTCTCTGTTTATATAATTAACCAAAAAGGAAAATAAGGCCGATGGCGACATTTGCTTCTTAACATATATATTTTCTACCCCAACCCTACCGGATGGCAGCATCATTAATTGATAGTGCCGGTTCTGTGTGCACAAAACACAAACCTTTTAAGTGAACCTAAAGACATAAATTACTTTATGGTTTAAGTGAACACACACACACACATACACACACGGGTTTGTAATTATGTCTTTGTGGGGACTCTCCATTCATTTCTGTGGGGAAAACTCTTATCCCAACATGACAACCTATACCCCTAAACCTAACACTTCAGAAAATACAAGACAAAATTCAGCCTTTCTTTATAGAATTCAGCTTTTATAGAATCCTGCTTACTCTATTAGTTGATAGATTTATAATAAAGGATTACTTATAGATGTAGCTATGAAGAAGTTCATCATTTCCATCCAGTGTACAAAAACAACACAACTAGACTTGAGTGAGCAACGAGAAGGCGGCACGAATGAGTAACTTGCTGTGACGTATTTGCACACTCTAGGCCCAACCCTGTTTTTATGACAGCAGCACGAACATGTCATTTATCATCAGGAACAACTCTGCTCTAAATCTACACCATAATTTGCACTTATTAATCTGTTGACCCGAATAAATAATACCGTCGCTCTGTCATATCTTTCTGTGGATTACATGTTACACAGACTGCTTAAAATGTTTCGAAAATATTATTGTTATGCTCTGGTCATGCGAAATGGAAGTAGGTGTCATCAACATCAATTAAAATTAAAAATAAAAACATGCCCATGAGAACACCATTCATATCCCTGTATAAACATTAATCACGTCATTGTGATTAGATGTTAGGGCCATATTCAGACAGACACTTAACAGAAGTACAAGTGGGCAACCCTAGTCAACTAGTACCATGTCCATCTTTGGTAAACAGCAACGATTTGAAATAGATTGTTTTTCATCATCAGATGTAATGCTTCTCTTATATAACTACGGCATGTAGCAGACTGGCAGCAGACAAAATAATTTTAAGTTTAGTAGTGGTGAGTTGTATTGAATGATTGAATTATATGTGTAATGTGTATTTTAAGTATAAGTTATAGCCCTTCTACTTTCAAACAAGGACCATGACTGTAAGTGTCATAACAGCCTGGTTCTGGAGGCAAACATTACTAGCATGTCCTTTTGTTTGGGTCCATTTGTTATTATTGACTGGTGTCCTATTGCTCATTGATGCAGACAATGATAAAACCAGCCTGAAACGAAGGAAGAACTGTTGCTTTGTTCTCAGACACATCAAATCCTCAAGCTCTCTTCTGGTGTTCTATAAACACTTATTACCGCATCAGGCACAGAATAAATAGGGGTTCTGATACAGCCTTGTAGGAATAACAGGAGCCCAGGTACAGTAAGTGCGATTGCGGAGGCGTCCAGTCAGTAAGTCACTACAAGCAGCCAGATCTTATGCTATTTTGGATTATGGATCAGTCCATACAAAAGGCCCTTTTTAATTATCAGTCACCCAAACTAGGATTTTTTAAACTATTGAGACAAAAAAGCAAAAACAAACAAAAAAACTAATATAAACATATATTTGTAAAGTACAGAAATTAGAAATTGTAGATTGTAATTTACATTAAAATATGTGCGCATTAATTTTTCTCTTATTTTGCTTCCCATATTAATAATTAAATATACCCACCTTGCTAGTTATCTGTAAAAGAGGGTGACACACTGTTCCCTATTTGTTAAACCTGAAGCAACAAACACGATTATTTGCTATCTTCATGAAATTACTTTATGGTTATTTCACACACCTATTACGTTTGTGAAACTGTTGGGTTGGGCAAGAAGGCTGACAGTTCATCCTTATTTTCTGATTGGATATGACAGCCTCATCTAGGTTTCCAATGAAAACACAAGCCTCTCTATTGGCCTGAGCTGAATCCTTTTCCCCGCCCCTTCCATATCTCAGCCAATGGAGCCAGACAGCTAATTTACATCCCCATATTCAGTGATGTACAATTCCACTGCTTATCTTTACAGGTGAAGGCGAAGTGAAGCTTTCGTGTACTTTGCCCCTGGTGTCATTATGGCCCTTTGGAAATGCCCCTGCCCTCTCCGGTGCCCCTCAATGCGGCCATTGTTTGAGTCGCCATTCTCCTTTCTACCATAAATGAGGACTGTGTCAGCCAGGAATGAAACCAAGGAGTGATGCATCAGGGCGTGACTGTGTCGGCGGGATCGTGGGCAGGAAAGTGAAGCTGTTACCTTGCCACACCAAACAATAAAGTACTTTCTCAGGTACCTCTGCATGTGTACAACTTTCTCTCAAACTCCAGATAGCCTCCACATACAGCCTTCAGTAAACAAGCATAAACTCTAAATGGCAACGTAACCACAGACGATCCATTGCCAGAAGTGACTAACTTATGAAGTATTTGTTTCATAAGTATTTTAAATAAATTTTTGTAACGCACTACAGACTTTTGTAATATATCAATTAGCCAGTTACCGCCCAGTCTGTGAATGTATGTCACTGTGCTGGGCTGTTCTTCGGTGTCTACCAGCTTCAGCTTCTGCGATTAACATTAGCTTTTATTTACTAGAATGGAGCATAATTAGTTTCATGAAATGTCCCCACAAGTGTTTTAAAAGTTAATATTCACTACACTATTTGCAGTTGTAAGTAACACAGTAAAACTTGACATGGTAAATATTTAAATGCTAAGTTGCTAAAATGGTAAAACTGCTTACTTCACATGAAGGTGTATTATGTAAGAAAACCATTAAAATTAAGGCAAAAAAGTAGTGGCTACTTCAAGTCCGACAATCTCCTGAGGTCTCTCAGTCAGAAAAGAACAATACAGAACACAATTTCACTGACAATAAAAATAGCCAGATTAGTGACTGCATGAAACTGTAAGCACATGATTAAGAGAAATCACAACTCACTTGACAGCTGAGCCAGGACAGTGTGGAAAAGGGTGAAAAGAGCGACAAATGCCAGCAGGTGTTTCATGATGCGGCTTTCACGGACAGCTTCCTGCAAATGCAAGATTGTAAACTGTGAAAAGGTAGGACGTCCTTTCTGTTTAACCTTTGTACTTCACCTATACATTGACAAGAGCAGTCATCCTAGGGTATTTCTGCTTTCGTTTTTGTCAGTACCAGAAAATAGCTGTAAATAAAATATGAATTCATTAAAAAATTAAGGCAATATCTAGAAGTAATGATGTTTTAGTCATACTCAACGGGAATTAGATTGCACATTTTTGGAAGACTGTGGTTTATAACAACATCCATTTTCTGTAACCTCTAGTCCTATTCAGAGTCACAGGGGGGGGGCAGCGTCTATCCTAGAGGCTATGGGCACACAGCAGAGAAAAACTCATTCACTCACACAAGCACCATTTCCATCTATCCATTTTCTGTAACCTCTAGTCCTATTCAGGGTCACAGGGGGGGCCAGCGACTATCCTAGAGGCTATGGGCACACAGCAGAGAAACACTCATTCACTCACACAAGCACCATTTCCATCTATCCATTTTCTGAAACCGCTTGTCCTATTCAGGGTTATGGGGGTCTTATCTTGGAGGCTACTGGCACAAGGCAGGGAACACACCAGGGTGGGGAGCCAACTTTTCGCAGGACACACTCATACACCATTCACTTAGACATGCACAATTTGGTAATTCCAACTCACCTCAGCATGTCTTTGGACTGTAAGTGGAAACCGGAGAACCCAGAAGAAACTCCATGTTGACACATGAGAACTCCACACACCTGGAGCCATGGCAGAGACTCAAACCCAGGTCCCAAAGGTGCGAGGCAAAAGCTTCATATAATTTTGAGACACATAAATATATTTATTATAGGGTCAGGATAGATCACTGAAAATTACTGTTATGCTAATAATTATTTATTAGCACAATCCACCCATACTTTTAGGGGCAGTGTGTGACTCTGTGGGCTAAACCTGTGTGTCTGTAATCAGAAGGTCACAGGTTCAAACCCAGCCTCAGTGCATATGCTGGTCCTTGAGCGCGGCTCTTAACCCCCAGCTCCCTGGGTGCCCAACAGGTGGCTGCCCTTTGTGGACAGCTTACTCTACAAAGAGCAAGTTGAAGGAGGCATAAAGATGATTTCCCCGTGGGATCGATTAGTATTATTATCTGTTTACATTATTCAGGGTCACAGAGTTCTGAGCCTATGGGTGCATGGCAGGGAATAACCTCGGATCGGGTGCCAACCCATCACATGGCACATAACAGTCATACACAGGTCTATGGGGAATTTGATTGTGGAGGGAGCAATGGAGGAGGAGGAGGAGAGGGGACTGGAGTACCTGGAGGAAATCCCATGATGGCATAAGGAGGACACATGGAGCCACGGTGGAGACTTGAACACTGCTCTGAGAAATGCAAGGCACCAGCTCTAATCACTGTGCCACCACACCACCCCCAACCAACACAATTATAAAATAATTATTTGGGTCCATCCTTCCTCAGAGGCCCAACAGTCATATGATTACTGTACCGGCCATGTGATTTGGACCAGGCACAAAGTCCTAAGCCACACACCTTTGCCTGCTGGACAGCTATTCATAAGGAGCCATCAAATCATAGGCATTTCTCTACTGCACGACCCTGCTGCCCAGAATCAGTGCCAGATCTAAATATAACCCATGCAGGCTGCCAGGACTTAATAGTGGAGCTCCGAACCATTCAAAAGGGAAATGCATTCAGGATCATATGACCTTTAGCGAATGTTCCAACGGCAGCGACCTTTTCAGCAGGACGACTGCTCGCGAGCCGCATGTGTCACACGGTCGCATATTTCTCACAGCTCTAGGAACACTGGCACTGACTGACCCTGCTAAAAACCTGCCACTGATTGATAGGAACCCATCAGCATCCCCTCAGCATTACTAAGAGGTTGTACCTCTATCTTGGGTAAATATATTGTGTTTTCATTGTTGGATAAGTTTAGGTTTATAGGATATCCGGTATGGAAAAATGCACCATAGATGCATAGATGCTCTGTAGAGCTGAATTAGCCATGTTACAGAATCACACACACACACACACATACATACTGTACACACACGGGTTTGTAATTATGTCTTTGTGGGGACTCTCCATTCATTTCTGTGGGGAAAACTCTTATCCCAACATGACAACCTATACCCCTAAAAATGCCCCCCCACAGTGTCAAATTAACATACTTGGACCCCAGCCATACACACATGCGTATACACACACACACACACACGCACACACATGTAGGGTAAACATATCCTTATGGGGACCGCTCATTCATTTCTATAGGGA
>JAODUD010000019.1:7511984-7551521 GCA_026784285.1 Stomatorhinus walkeri | reverse complement strand
GAGCACCTGCCCCCCAGAAGGTCTGTGCCCGGCCTTCCTCACTTAAATGAGTCAATGCAGGGACAGTACTATGGGTCCCCAGCCATTCCCTGGCTTACAGACAAGAGCCGTTCCCTAAGTCTGTCTTTATGGTGAATTTGTAGGTAAGTCGGAACAATAATAATACAGTATATAATAATACTAGTGATAATGGTTATTATAATGCAGTAACAATACAGTACATAATAATTAAAATACAGTAATGATAATAAAAGTAAAAACCTAACGAGGTTTGGTTTGTGCTCTGACTGCAGCCTCTGCGGTTCACACTGACAAATGAACCCCCAGCATCTGCATGTCATCCTGTTTTTTGTAGATAAATGAACTGATTGCCAAGTGTCATGTTTCCACCTGTCTCTTTTCTCCCAGGCTGTAAATATCCCCGAAGGGTATGACCATAAAAACAGACCCTAACTTATGTGAGAAGCTTGTGGCTTGTGACAGAGCTGTCACACTGAGACATTGATGAGTTCCCCAGCTTGTAGACGCACTCTTGCCTCAGGCTGTGCTAGAAAGGGTGTTTAGTGGTAAATCTTCTGATGTCCTTTCCATTTTGGGAGCAGTCTGTAGCTCATTATATTCTTAGACAGAGGTCACACTTCCACAAGTTCACTCAGCTTCTGGGTACGTGCATCCATCACTTCTACTTCAGCTTGGAAGAAAATTGTAACACGTTTCATCTAAAATATGTACAGATAAGATAATCAAATGTCAGTGAGCATGACACCTGTTGCTTATCCGATTTGTTCTTTTCCTGTAGATGCATGTGGTGCACTTCAACTCCGACAAGTACCCAAACGTCTCTGTCGCGGCAGATCGGGCTGACGGCTTGGCCGTTCTTGGGGTTCTGATTGAGGTGAGTCGCTGTGGAAGAATCCGACCACCAGGAGGTGCTACTTTCACTCAACCTTGGGAGCTCTCTGAGTAGTGTATCTATGAGTATCGCTCCCTGCCCTGTCCTGTCTGTCGTTTCCCTGTTTGGCCAGCTGGTGTCGCTGGTGTTCACCTCTGATTCTCTGTGTGGCAGGTGGGCAGGTTTAACCCCGCTTTTGACCGCTTCTTGACATATATCGATGGGATTAAATATAACAGTAAGTTACAATTTTTCATATTTGTTAGCAGGGGAGACGTGTTTGCTTAAAAGTAATTTGTGTTCCTATTTGAAGTCAGATATTATTTCTCCTTCAGTATTTTGGCAGTGCTAACAATGACATGATAGACGGTTAGATGGTTAGGTGGGTCGTGCATCTTCTCCTGCTACTGCCACTGGCCCACCCTGCGATTCTATGGCCTGTTAGATCAGACAGTGAAGATCCCTGCCTTTAACATCCGGGAGCTGCTTCCCAACCGACTGGACGAGTTCTATCGCTACGACGGCTCCCTGACGACACCCCCCTGCTACCCTAGTGTGCTGTGGACCGTGTTCCGAACCCCAATCAGCATCTCGCACACGCAGGTTCTGTACCTCAATCCCACCCAGTACGTTTTAATTCCACGTTAACTGTCATTCTATACACTGTCCACGTCTCATGTCCTCATGGTGTCCTTCCAGTTCCTGGGTTTAGCCACAACCATGTACTCCACCACGGTTGGGAACAACCCCCCAGTCACCCTTAGCGGAAACTACAGGAGAACGCAGAATTCAGACGACAGGACGGTCCTGGTGAATTTTCAAGAGGGTGAGTCTGGAATGCATGGCAGGCACTACGTTTTACAACGGAGCAGCATCTCCCCGTGCGGTCCGTCGAAGTCCTCCACTTTTAGTAATGTAGCGATTCAAATTCTGAAAAAGGAAAAAAAATCCGTATTGCATCAAAGCAGAGGAGCCAAATGTTGCATAAATTCATTAATAAAGAAATGCACAGTTATAACTCGGTTTGATGGATGACTGACAGGTGGATCGACAGGCTTTGTTTAGATTCCAAACAGTGAATAAAGCTTTCAGACGTGTGTGAAAACCCTCCACCAACACAGGGCGACTCGAGCTTTGTGCTTATTTAATGCCTCTGAGGTTACAGTAACCGATTAAAGTGAATGTGTGTAGCCATACTTGGGGGGGAGGGTGTGGCTCAGCAGGACAAGCCTCTGAGCCTGTGTACCGATGGTCTCCAGGTCTGTGCCCAGCTTCAGCAGAACAGTCACACCCGTGGGCCCTTGAGTAAGGCCCTTAACCCCCTGCTCCATGGGCACCACGGCAGGTGGCTGTCCTATGTTACCAAGCTTGCTCTCACCTACCTGTGTGTCACGGAGAGCAGGACGAGGCAGGCAGAAAGAGAATTTCCCCACGGGGATCAATGAAGCGTCATTATTATTAATCATATGCTGGTGCAGCATTACTTTATGCAGACATACAGTCACGTGGTGCAGGGTGAACCCCCCCCCCCCTCTCTGTCTGGCTTGCTTTACACATTCACCACTTTTGTGTGTGGTGTAGGAAATGGAATGCGGGGCGGCGTAGACACAGCGACGTCACCTCTTCGTAGAAGGCAAGCCATTCAAAAACTGCTTGCCAGCAGCCTTGCCAAAGCGTCACACGACGAGGCGCCCCAGATATGGCCTAAACTCAGCCACAAACTAGATTCCAGCAAGAAATGGGAAGATTGGGAGAACAAGCACATCTTGGGCCACTCCGCGCTGAAAAAGAACTTGCCAAAGTTGAAAGCTGGAAGTCTTCTCCTAAAACTGTGGAATTCCAGAATCACTGGGCTTTCAGAAGACAGTTTATGGTATAGCGCCGTGGAAAAGAGAACGATGCTCGAGCTTAAGAAAGGCCACTTGAAGGATCGGCTGGCGGAGGCCCTCCAAGTGGTCGTCTTCCCAGCCCTCAACCTTGAGAGCTACCTGAATGGCAGATCAGAACTGTCTCCCTTCACAGTCAGACACCTTCTACATAGCCAGCGCAGGCATGAGCTAGGGAAGTTACAGAACTCCCTGATGAAACCAGCCCAGGTTCCAAGTGGAAACCATGCGTCTGAGGAACTTCAGAACAAAACCAGACACCCAGTCCAGTAGAAGCACCACCCAGCACAGCTCGTACCTCGATCGACTCATCCTGTGTGTCGTAGACAAAAAAACAGATGACAGATGTAATTGCTGAAGTACTCCAAATGTCTGCAATGAACTAAGGACTGCTGAAAAGCTCACCGCACAATCTGCTACTAAGACACTGATAAAGTGAACTGTACTGTTTATTAATCATGTCAAAAATCACATTCAGCATTTAAAACATTATTAGATGAAACTGTCTATTTGACTTCATCCTAAAGATTGGAGTCATCTTCATTGGGGAATAATTCTCAGTGACTGAGTCTAATTAGTTGTAGACAAAACTGCATATGACCTTAGAGAGCCATGTTTGAAGCCTGCCCACTTTTAAAAGAGATCGCAAAGAAAACTTGATTAAATGCTTCGGTTTGAGGATAAAGAAAATGGGCAAAATGTCATGGATTAATAATTAAAGTTAATGGCCTATACATGCATAATTTCTGTTGTTTATAATGTTGTAATAGTATAATGATATTAACCATACTGTCTGTTTAGCATTTGTTTTGTATGCATAAAATTAAAAGAAATAAATATTTACCAGCCAATGTACATCTTGTCATGGGTAAGTCTATGCTGTGATCAGGATAAACAGTTGGAAGATGGATGGATGGACGGACCGACGGCTGGATTGGTCAAATAAAAAATAAAATCTAATAAATTGTAAGAAGTAGAAATCTTAGTAAAAATTTAAAACATAACCTACAATTTTCAAGATATTTATGTAGACTGCTGAATTTGTAGATATTACATTGAAGGCTTCAGTCAGAAGCTTGAGTCTGAATGGAATTACCCAATGGCTTGAGGTCTGGTTGGATCGAAGCTGCTGTGCCGTGTGATTCATAGTTGGTAGTTGGTTGAAACTGATCGATAGTAAAACTTGAAAGAATATTACAGTCCTTGGCTTACACTAAGAAGCTGCGTCACCCTACGTTTCTCGCTCAGACTTTCTGTCTTGTTTTTTCCATGACATAGGGCTGCACTGGGTGAGCTTAGGTATGTCCTCATCTTTGATATCAGCCATCCGTGTGTGTTTGCATGTCTCATCCATTGGTGTTTTGAGTTGAACCTAACTTGGCACTTGACGAGTTAAACCTAAAATTCCTTGTATGTAGTTAATATTCAGGAATCAACAATACAGTGTAATAATTAAAATGCATAAACTGGAATTCCACCACCTATCATCTATTTGTGTATTTCTTTATACCAGCACTTAAATTTACATCTACGTACATTGACATCAAACTTCTACTTCAGATGACAATAGGGTGTCATTAATATTGGTATGCAGTATAAATTAAATGTTGTGTCTCAACATTTAAATTTTATTCTAGTTGCAACTACAGAATCAATATATATTATTACATGAACTTTGAAATGTATAACTTACATTCTAATTGGCAGGACCATTGGTTATGTGAGGCATTTACCAAATGCTCAAAATCTACCTTTATGATGATCACAGGCAGACAGAACTCCCTCAAAACACTAGTCATAAAGCAAAATCTTTACATTACTGCAGAGACCCAAGTAATTCTACTTAATACACACTTGTCACATCCCAACAATTCATATAAAATCAGTACAAATATAATTTTACTTTTGGGTCATCCATCATGCTTGCTGGTTACCACCTAGTGATGCATGTTTGCCTGATTACGGACTGCAGATTTCACATTAAAACATCCTGATATTTAATGTCTGTGCCAGGTTTTTTTTTAACAGGTGTGTTTTTGCTAATTTTTTTCTCAAAATTATTAGATTTTAATAAATTATTTTCACTTTTGCTTTGGCGTATCATGATGGTTTTCCTGACCCCTGATAATGGCTCCTCACAGTGATCGATGACACGGCTTGTCTCGGCTTTGTGTGAATATGTCATTGCAAGCTGAACCTCATTATGACACGAACCTCGTGTGTACTCTCTCCACTTTAGTGGTCAGTACATGCATGTGTGCATGTGTATCTATTGGTTGCCCGCACTGTGTCCCCGTATCCTTTCCGTGTGACACTTGAGGGTCGGCTCCCCTCACTCTCCCTACAGGTGTTGTCATCCCCATTGTGGCAGTCATAATGCTGGCACTAATATTCATCGTGACACTCGTCTTGTATTTACTTAGGAAGAAAAGGTCAGTGTTACAAAGATGTAAGCAGCATGTTTTATTACAAATCTCAAATCCCAGACTCATATAAATAAAACTTTACAAACTGTGAGAAATGTTAAGACTTGTGTCCACTCACTGTAAATTAATGTTTGTTTTCTGTATGGTACAGTGCATAAAAATTAATGTCATTAACTAACTGGAAAGTCTGTTTTTAATCTAGCTCTGTTGTGAAAAGGGCACATTACCAGAGGCCTGTACTACGAAGTGGGGTTACTGGCATATTGGAGTAACTTGTCGAATTTAAGATAAGCTTAAATAAACGAATATGAAGTCCATTTAAACTGTGGCACCTTAAATCCGAAAAGTTACCCCGATAAGCCAGTAACCCCGGTTCGTAGTACAGGTCACAGAAGTAGGTATATCCGTCAGGTTAGGTTTTACTGTCATAAGTTACCAATAGTTCTAAATAGCTGACCAAGGCAGGGTGGTATGTAAGAGACAGGATCTTATCTCAGGATTCTCCTGTGTTGAATTGAAATTGGAAACTGTTGACCCTGTTCTTAGGTACAGTATGTTAAAGCTTCTTAACATAAAATATTTTTTTCTGTAATATAATTAAATACTATTTGCAGAATGTCTTATAAGAAGAGTTACACATCATCACAGTGATGTCTGACACCTGTGTATTTTCACATAAATAGGGAATCAACCTTTTCAGTTAAATTGATAAAGCAATTATGTTTGACGCTACATTAACTTTCTGCTTGTCTCTTTAGTAATGAGAGAGTTCAGCCAAGGACCAAGGATGTCACACACGATGCAGAGAGTGCTGCTCACAAGTAACAATCTTACCAGTAAGGCACCAAACTGTTGTGCAGGTCTGTTGTGTCACCTTACACTGCATACAGTATGCTGTGACCACACTATACTTATGCCACAAAAGTTATTTTGCTGCCAGTGAACTGAGGCAGATTGTTAACTGCAGGTCAATGGCACCTGCAACGAGTGTGTGTGTGTGTGTTTTAGAATATCAATTTACTGAAACGTTTTACAATTATTTTCAAAATAGATAGAATTTTGAAAAGCTCCAATCTTCCGTATTACATGGCTCCTTTGAACAATTTACATTTGTTAACACATTAAAGTCAGTTATAATTAAGCAACAAAAGTATAAATTGAGAACATTTTTTTCATCTGCCCCTGGCCCCCTTCCAAAAACTTGAGTACCGGGTCGGCTGTATAGCATACAAGGCAAGGAAGCAACCCAGATGGAATGCCGGTCCACCAGAGGGCGCAAAAGCACACATTATCGAAAATGAGGCGCCATCGTCACGAGACCTAATCGCATAATTTCGATCAGCACGGCGAGACCATTATGCCAAAAACCCAAAAGAAACCTCTAAGAAAACTGCAAATATAACATATACATAGAGCCAAGATGAAAGGCGACTGCTACCCACTACACTGCCCAATTATTATTATTATTATTATTTTTTATTGATTGATTGTGATTTCCATCCATTAAATATCACCGAAGGAGTTATTTCCAACATGGATTGCTTTTTTTTTTGCTATTTCTCTATTTGAAAGCTATACGAAATCCATTAGAAAAAAATATATTTATATAAAATTGATTGTAGATATGAATAGGAGCTGTAAGGTAATACTTAACCTGTAAAATATTCTAGTAATAAATAAATAAATAAATAAATAAATAAACGTGTATTGCTATATTTCTCGTAGGGATAATGTTTTTCTCATTTTTATCATTGAGACATCGTATTATCATTGCTACAAGTAATAAGAAATTCTGCAGTCTCACTGAACAAGCAGTAATGGAGACCTAGAGCATGTCTGCTCCATTTCTCAAGCAATATTATAAAGTTTCACAGAGTTTTATAGTTCTGCTAATTCCAGTAGTTTCCTATTTAGGTTGCAGTATATTTAATCTCCCCCACAGACACATTATTAAAATAAAAGTTTCCAATTATAAAACATGCAAATCACAATCCTTCAAAACTATTTTACCAGCATGTCTGTGTGTGTGTGTGTGTGTGTATAGTATTACAACAAACTTCTGCTCACAGGCTGATTTGGGTACAGTTACTGAACTATTTTATCACTCCTGAAAAAGCGTAATGTATATATTGCACTGGTCCCAAACCTAGTTGTCTGTTACGTGTGTGTAGCACTGGTGATCAGTTTCTCATAATCTAAATGTTAATAACATTAATTAATAATGAGATCTTATTTGTCAATATTGTAAAATAAAATTAGTACTTTTTGATACATTGGCCTTTGCTCATGTTTATTTAAATATAGTGGTTCTGCGTGTGATTTGGGTCTGGATTAATAAGGCTTCCTTGGCATTGTAATGGAGAATGGTATAATTATATTCATTAGTGACTGACAAAATATCCTTTTGTCATGTTCTCACACAAAATCAACCCTCTTCAGATTGTCAGGATGATGGATGTATGTAGCTGATTCTAGGGCAAATATAATAGACAAGAGCTTGCACAGCAGAAAAACAACTGCCTGTTAAATTATCCATCACAATGAAATATGCGCCTTCCAATTCAGTATAGGTGCATGGGGTGCCTGTGTGAGACAACAGTAGATCAATGTCTGAATCAGTGGTGAAGTAAGAGAAGATTTTGGTCACTGGAAGATCTTCAATACAGAAGTATGAATTTTCCTTCCACACTTAAGTCGCAGATAAAATGTGTATTTTTAAATGAATATTAGATGCTGCACTGCTTATTATTGCAGCATTACTTCTATTTGCACCTATTTATGTTCCAGTATTGTTAAACAAAGTTAAAATGTGGCATAATTTTTATGTTCAAATCAACTCATTTTTATATTGCCCCGATCACACCCAAAGGCACCTTAAGTGACTGAGTTGTGATACAATCCTACACAACTGATACAGGCTTAGTTTTTTATCATACCCATAATAGTTAAAATGCATTAAGACAAGACAGTGTGAAATGATCTGCTGATTTGGCCGTGATTCCCTAGCACCGCATTATGAGGAAAAAACCTGAACCTGCATCTACCTGCACGCTGCCTGTTATATACACTTCTAATGTTAAACCTCAAGCATAATAATCCAAAAACTAGTCGAGTTGAAAATGAAGCCGCGTGATAAGCAGTGCTGCAGTAGGTTATAGAAGCGTTTTAGAGATCTCAATGCAACACTCAGGTATATACCACAGGACAAATATATCAGGTACGGTTAAGATCAGTATGACAGTATTCAATTCCATATTATATCAACAGATCATTTATGGTATCTTTATCTATCATCGAGTCTTTTTGTTTTTATATTACATTATCTTGTCCCGTACTTCGCTACAAAACTCCCCATCTCCTAAACAGAGCAGACAATGCAGTTTCCTCTCACATCACATGACCCAAACAGAAAGCGTAATCACACAGCAGCGACACCTCCAGGCGGGAAGACCAAACTACATCGTAGTTACAGTGTATTTCCGGGACCAGATACATTGTTTTCCGACTTGCAGAGGTGGTCAAGTCTCGCAGGATCGGTTTGCATGCATACTGATTGGAGTTGACTGCTTAATCAGTGTTCATCTAAAATCTGCTGTTCCTAATGTATCACCAACCGGTGCTTAAAAACCGACGGACTCTGCTAGAAAGAGCGGAGAAGTTTGTGTCTGATGTTTACTTCACCGATTGCAACCTCCGAGGAAGGTAAACTGGAAAAAAGCATCCGTCAAGTCTTGAAGCACACGCATGTTTTGCGAACCAGCTGTCAGTGAGGTTTGTCATAACTGCAGCACATTAACCAGAAAATTAAAATATACAGTTGTGCTGTCGGTTGTCATATTTTAACGTATGTATTTATTTAAATCATTGTCATATTGCATCCTGCCAGGAAGATATTAATGTAGATTTAAATTAGTTTCGCGTAGATGATTCCTAAACACAACAGATGTTTGCTTTTCAAAACACCATCTTTATTTCAGTATAGTGGATTAATTTTAGATCAGTTTAATATTTTATAACTGTATTTGGCTGTGTTGAAATAAATAAAAAGTTTAGTAAGAATTTATATTATAATTTTGCAGGTTTCTTTAACTATAAAAGAATGACAATTTGCCTTGAACCTTTGCCCCGTGTAACAACGAAGTTGATCGCAATTAAAGCGCTACCTTATCAGACGGTGGTGCAGAACGACTTCTGCACCACTGTGTGATATGCCTGGTTGCTTAAGTGTTGGTCTGTTGTCAGGGGCGCTAACTGGATCACAGGCATCCTATGAAATTTTTTCAGCAGCCCATCACTTTGTGTGTAGGGGTGCTGTCCTCCTCCTGTTCAGACCCAGGAGCTTACAGAGCTCCCTGAAAATCTGGGCCTGAACACTGCACCCCTGGTCACTGTGGTGCTCCTTTGGGATTCCAGAGCACACAAGAATGCCTTTGAGGAGGTGGACTAGTATGGCGCATGCTTCCTGATTGGGGATGGCATATGCTCCAGGCTACCTCGTAAAAGAGTCAACTGATACTAATACATAGCTTCGGGGGGGCATTATCCCACGGGCTTTTTCTTGGCTACGCAGTTGTCACACCTTCCACATGAAGTTCAGATGTCCTGGTGGTTCCTCCCCAGGCAGAACCTTCTCTAACGTTAAGGTTTGCTTAAAGCTGAATTGCACTGCCTCTGGAGCCCCATGCACAGCCTTTGAGCCCTTTTCAAGCAGTGCTGCTGGTATTACCACCTGCCAGTGAACATGGTCCCCAGGTGAGTGCCCGCAGGGTGCAGTGAACCTTCACAGAGAATCGGAGAGTCCCACTGCCCAAAGCAGCATTTTGCTGCTGGTGACAAAGGAACCAAGTCCATGGAGCCTGGCCTTCTACCCTTTTGCTTCCAAAGGGTCACCGGACCCAGGACAGCATCTACTTCCTGCAATTGCCACAGCTCCTTCTCGGTCAGTTCCTTGTTGGGCAGAGTGCAGAGTCTGGACCTGTACTGCCTCCCTAACGTGGTCATCACTTTTATCCTGATGGGCTTGGTTTGGAGCTGAAACCCCTGTAGAACTCCAGTCCATCAAGTGACCAGCATCTCTGGTTTATTAAAACTCACCTGTCAATGGAGGAAGTCATGGTCCTTTCTCAGCTTGATTGGATGGTGCAGGTAAGCATGGGAGTGTAGCACAGCCTGCAACACTGCTAGCATCTCTCTTCGAGTCTTGGCGACTCAGGGTTCTGCTGAAGTAGGGTACAACACACTCTCCTTCACCTAGCTGTGAATACACTCCACAGCCACCGCTTATTGGCATCTGTGTCAAGAAGGAAGAGCAGATCTGGGTTGGAAAGAGCCGGACAGGGAGATTGAATGCTACAGACCTCCATCTTATGAGCTAACTCTGCACTGCCTCCAGTCAGCTGACAAACTCTGCAACCCCACTCGTTCAAGGAAGCGTATCTCTTTACAGCGGGGAACATTTCCTGGAGTTAATTGGCTTTGTCACAGCAGTTTTTAGACACTGAAATACATTATACACATTGGCTATGGCTTAGTGGAAGTCGGTGACTTCTACCAGAACCACATCCAATTTGATGATGCAGATATATTGATGAAGTGGATTCAGCACTTCTTCCATCGAACTTTCAAAAGCTACTGGTGCATTGCACTGCCAAAAAGCATTAATGTATCAGAGGCCCCAGCCACTGCAGAAAGCTGTCTTTGGCCTGGCCTCAGTCGTCAGTTTTAGCTGCCAGGAACCACTCCGGAGGTCCAGAGACGTAAACCACAATGAGCCAGCCACACAGATCTGTACGATGCATGACCATCTGAGTCACATCCAGGTGCTGTTGCTGGTCTGAATCACTCCCCTTCTGGAGCCTTTAACAGAGGCAGCGGTCGGGGCTGCTGCTCAATCGGAGCTGCACTGCCGGTGTCAGTCTGCAGGACATCATCTGACTATATAGATGCTGCAACTGAAATCTTGCCCTCTGGGGGGCACTGTTGGCCCAGTCACCATTTCCCTATCTTCTTAATAAAATCTTCCCTGTTGCATCCCCCGACAACTGGCTCCTCTTCATCCACAGGGTAGCTATTCTGCTTTTTAGCAATGAGTCTTCCACCTTCCTCCTCTCCCCTTGTCTTTAGGTAACTGCATACTGCTACCTTCAGGTAAGTCCAGGTGGGTTTACCACATCTTAGTGTGTGTTCCCAGCTTGATACTTCTGTCTGCAGAGCAGATCTTCCCTCCCCAGTGTTTCTCTCTATAGCTTAGCAAGCAGCCTGCCAATGTCTTTGGTGCCATCCCACTTCTGACACCGATGTAACGTACAGCAACTCAATGGCACTGAAAGCAAAGAATAGTTTAGCACAACAGGAACTACATTCAGAACACTTTCTGTGTGTATATTTGCGTTGCTTGGACATTTCTCTTGGCCTCCTGGCCCCAGTGTCCTCTTTCTTGCAAGGCAAAACATGGTCACTCTATCAAAAATATTAAGTGTTTTTTGTTTCCAAGAATATGCGTGTATATTGTGACACGTCGTTTCTCTTGTAGACTCTATGGAGAAACATGCCCTGTGGAATCTCTGTCGTCTTTCCTGACTCCAAAACGTATGTCGTACTCTGAGGCTTTACAACAGACCTTTCAACCATGCAAGGTTGGAGACGCCTTTGGACCTACGTAAGTGTTGTGTGAGAGGCTCTTTGCAGAGTAAATACATTACGTTCAACAAACCATAAACCTTATTCCCCTTATTCCCCATATAGCTTATGCACCCTGTTTTATTGCATTGATCTTAATATCAATAGAATCGAATATTGTCAGATCGATCTGCAAGGTGTGTAATAGTCAGGCAGGCAGTGCAGGTCCAAGCAGGAGCTCTGCTGTGGCAGAGTGGAGCAAAGTACTTCAAGCGAAGAGCGATGCAGAAATGGGTACAAGTGTGAATGTAATAATACTGCACTGAGTGTCAATATTCCATCCCAGACAGAGTATGAAAGCCAAAGTTTCCCGGTAAAATTTGGACAGGTTAATGCTAACCCAATGTCTTACCCCCACTGCTGTGATCTTAAGGTGGTGGACATGCTGGTTTAAGGTGTCCCTGAACATTCCTGAGGCCTGGGAAGGGAAGGAGGTTCATTTTCGATGGGAGATCGACGGAGAGGGAATGGTCTGGAAGGATGGGCAGCCTTGTCAGGTAGGCAGATAAACAGGAAATAATTCAATACCACCAAACGCAGTGGTACCAAAAAAATTTGCAATCCATCAGTCAGCTAGTGTTTTATTATTGCTTTGTAGCTCTAGTGAAAATCATTTTTTATCTGAATCATAGGGGCTAACAAAGGAGGGTGAGAAGACTAGCTATGTCTTGACCACAAGCCTCAAGAATGAGGAACCTCACAGGTGAGTTCTGCTCAGACACAAACATAGCAGTGGATGAGTAATTGTGCAGGATGCGTAGATTTGTGGTACATTCTTTACATCTCTCTTTCTCTCTCTGTCTCTCAGTTTCACCCTCTATGTAGAGATGGCTTGTAATGGCCTGTTTGGGGCTGGGAAAGGATCCATGATCGCAGCCCCTGACCCCGGCAGGATGTACACCCTCCAAAGTGCAGAGCTGGTTGTGTTTAACCGTGATACCAGAGAGCTCCTGACAGACTTTGAGATGCTCATTGATGTTGTAAAGGTCTAAAACACCTCCACATATTATCTACTCTACTTTGTTGCACAGCAGTTCATGTCATGTGCCCTCTATACCATTTTCACACCTTTAAGATTGCTTACCCTTAAGTATTTTGCTATAATATTAGTGCCAAACTTTTCCTTTGCAATGGATAGAGGCAGAGGGCGCTTGTGTGTGCATGTTAAACACCTTTGTTTTTTTTTCCTCTTGTTTTTCATGTGCTATTAGATGCTTGGGGAGGCTGACCAGCGCGGCTACCAGGCATTATTCACAGTAAATGAAATGGTGAATGTCTGTGACCCAGCCGACCCCTCCTCCTACCCTGCAGCCCGCAGCCTGGCCCTGAGGTTCTTTAGCCAGAGGAACGGGCAAAGTCAGCACACTGTTCACGCCATGGGCCACTGTCATATTGACTCAGGTGTGGTTTCCTCAAGCTGGAAAGAGGCAGGGCATGTATATAAGTGTTAATCACGGCCACTTCCTTCCTTTGAGCTGATCGTGCCACGCTGTTATGAAAGCGAATCGGTGGGGTTTCGAGCCACTGGGTTACAGTTATGAAACGGATGCAGTGGCATTGTGCAGAGTTGAATGGAGTACAGAACCAGGAAAAAAAAACTGTTGTTTTCCTCACAGCCTGGCTCTGGCCGTATGAGGAGACGATCCGGAAATGTGCCCGAAGCTGGGTGACCGTGATCCGCCTGATGGAGAAGAATCCCGACTTCGTTTTCACCTGTTCACAGGTGTCGTAGAATGTAATCGCAGGGACTCCTCCTGTCATTCCCACCATGACTCTTCACACTTGTCTACCCTGTGTGCTTCGTCTTCAGGCCCAGCAGTTTGAGTGGGTGAAAAACTGGTACCCAGGACTGTTTGCTCAGATCAAGACCTTTGTGGAGAGCGGCCGGTTTATCGTAGTTGGAGGAACTTGGGTAGAAATGGTAATATCCGCATTAAGAGTTTTACTGCCCTAAATATTGTACCCACAGTGTTTATGATACCTGTAGCCACACCTGCGCTGTTGTCACTCCAGGATGGCAACCTGCCATCAGGAGAGTCCATGGTTCGCCAGTTTCTGGAGGGCCAGCGATTCTTTCAGCAGGAGTTTGGCGTGTACTGCAAAGAGGTACAGCAGCTTCGAGGATCGATGCACCGCACAAAATTATTTATAAGCAGCTTGTATAGTCAAAGTGACTGACCACAGTTTGACATAGTTTGGTTTGTAATACTTTGTAGTTTTCTGAAATGGTTCAGTTTTAGTACTTTGCAGATTAGCGGTAGGGAGCACAATTATAATCATCGTTGTGGATTGAGAGAGAGATGCATAATGACACTTTTGCTTCTTGCTGTTTGAGAGGGAAGGAATCCCCAAAGCATTTCTCCCTAACATCTCGAAACACAACTTTTTAATGCAGCAAATTTCTTTTTCCATCCTCATTATTGTCTTCTTCAGTAAAACGTCCCTCTTCACTGTCCTTTGCAGTTCTGGCTTCCGGACACGTTCGGATACTCTGCGCAGCTCCCTCAGATGATGCAAGGCAGTGGAATCACACGATTCCTGACTCAGAAGCTCAGCTGGAATCTGGTCAATACTTTCCCTGTGAGAGAGCAGCCCACACAGTGGCCATAGCGCCGTGACACACATTACGGTCTTCATTCATTGTCCAGCCTTGGCAAATCCATATTCTTAAAATTCTAATTAGCAAACGCAGTCATGCACCACACAACATTTCAGTCAATGACGGACCATATATATATACGGCGGTAATCCCATAAGATTATAGCGTAAAGGATAGCGTATAGCATTGTGACGTCGTGGCGCGACGTGTTACTTACGTGTTTGTGGTGTAAACTGACTTACTGTGCTGCCAGTCGTATTAAAGTCTAGCACATACAATCATGAACAATACGTAATACCTGAGAATGACAATAAACAACTGTTACTGGTTTATGTATTTACTAGATTTACTATGCATTGTACTATATTAGTATATTGTAAGTTATTTTACAGTGTTTGTAAAAAAAACAAAGGTTTACTGTAGCCTAGGTGTGTAGTAGGCTATACCATCTAATTTTGCATAAGTATGATGTTCGTGCAACGACAAAATTGCCTAACGGCGCATTTCTCAGAACTCTCCCTGACGTTAAGTGATGCATAACTATAAATGGTATTTTTTTTTTTTTTTAGCAAATGTATAGTACATTTGTACGTCTGATACTCTGTGACAAGATATCCAGAGTTCTGATGGATTGACACAAAACTTAACTTCCTTCCCCCCCAGCACAACACCTTCTTTTGGGAGGGACTGGATGGCTCCCAGGTCCTGACACACTTTCCCCCCGGCAACACCTATGAAATGAAAGGCAAAGTGGAGGAAGTGAGTCATTATTTCGAGGACACTTTTCAGCCCCCGGAAGGGGACGCTTCTGCTGACGATAACGTTGCTCTTTCAGCTTCTCAACACGGTGAGGAATAACAAGGACAAGGGAAGGGCGAACCACAGCGCGGGGCTCTTCGGCTTCGGCGATGGGGGCGGGGGACCCACGCAGCTCATGCTGGATCGACTACAGAGAGTGCAGGACACAGATGGGCTGCCTAAGTGAGAATCTACCACACCATTTGTTATGAGAAAAAATTGCGGTGCACCATAACAACGGGATAATAGCATGGTCAGAAATAGCTATAGTGCAAGGTCAAATTTTCTTGTAAAAATATGGTTTGTACACCCAGACGGATGAAAGTAATTGTGAAAATGCTGTTGCAGCATTTCCTGTCCATCCAGATGATTTTTCTGGCTGCTTTCAGGGTCCAGATGTCTGGCCCCGACAGGTTCTTCTGTGAGCTTGAGGCCGACTCCAGTCTCCTTTGCACCTGGTCAGGGGAGCTTTTCCTGGAGCTCCACAACGGCACCTACACCACACAGGCACAGGTGCGCGTGAGCCCGGACACGCTCGGCGTCTCCCTGCGGCCGTCCCTGTTGGTGACTGCTGTGGTCCTTCGGGTTTCGGGCCTGGTGGCAGATCCCTGTGTCTCCCTGCACTGCAGATCAAGCTGGGGAACCGGCAGTGTGAAGCCCTGCTGCATGATGTGGAGGTGGCCAGCAGCCTGGCGCAGTGCAGGAGCCCAGCCTTCCGCTACCCTGCTAGCTCACTGCGGAGGCTGTGGAGGTAGGCAGCAGCAGAACATAAAGAAACGTTTTGGCCTCGATCCTAACTGGCTAGGAAAAAGCAGACCTTGCTACTGAGACCTTTCCTGATTAGCCTTTTAAAGAACGTCGTTACTTGCATAATGAGCAGAAATGATGACTTCACTCTCAAAACAAAGACTGGAAAACGAATGGGACAGACTATGGTATTACTATTAATGGAAATACACTATATGGACAAAAGTACACGCCTCTTAGTCATTGAATTCGGGTGTTTCATTCAGACCCATTGCCACAAGAATATAAAATCAAGCACCTAGTCATGCAGTCAGTAGAACCTCGGCCACAAAGTGGCAGACCACGTAAAATGACAGAGCGAGGTCGCTGAATGCTGAGGCGCAGAGTCCGTAAAAGTCGCCAGCGCTCTGTTGACTCAACATCTGCAGAGTTCCAGACTTCCTCTGGCGTTAACTCCAGCACAAAACTATGCTGGATCTTCATGGAATGGGCTTCCATGACCGAGCGGCTGCCTGCAAGCCTAACGTCACCAAATGCAATGCCAGGCATTGGATAGAGTGGTGTAAAGCGTGACACCACTGGACTCTGGAGTAGTGGAAACGTGTTCTGTGGAGTGATAAGTCACAGTCTGGCATCTGATGGACAAGTCTGGGTTTGGCATATGCATAAAGGTGCACTCAGTTTTCTACAAATGCATTAGAAAGGTGCAGATGATGTAAAGTATTACCTAAGACACACACAGAAGAACCTGAGTTTTTCTGCTCACCAGAAGACACTTTGGTTTGTGATCTTGAGAGGAACCTCGTTCCTTCAGCTATTTCCCTCATGTGGATTCCTGACCTCTGTCTTTTTTTTTTTTTAAGGCTCCTGCTCCTTAATCAGTTTCACGACGTGCTCCCAGGCAGCTGTACAGAGATGGTAGTGCAAGATGCCCTGGCATACTACGACGGTATTGTGTTTGCTTGCGTGACGTTATGTCGGAGGTTATCTATAACAAGAACTTTAATTTCAAATCCCCTGCTGCTTCATCCTCTCAGATATCCGCAGCACCGGAAGCTCTTTGCTGAAGCAGGCATGTGTGGTTCTGGCCGGGGAACAGGGTGGGGCCACAGCCGTCTTCAATTCGCTGCCTTGGGAGCGGCGTGAGGTTGTGATACTGCGGGGCGGCACCGAGTTAGGTATGGGCCTTAAGTTTGTAGAAATTAGAATTATGGTGAGCCATAGGTTTTATTTTATCATCCTTGGTCAAAACAGTGATTTTCAAGATGCACCCTTATTCCAAATATTGTCAACTCACAGCCACAAATGTTTGTGTTGAACCAGAAGTGGGTGGCATCTCCAGCTCTGCATCCATATAATTATCCTGCCAGTAACTGGAGTAATATTAGCTGAAAGCTTTCCATCAGAAGTACAACTCAGATTTCAATGGCCACTGCTCTGAACTCCTAGGATAAAGGATCAGAGGTGGAGACTTCCAGTCCAGAGAGTACAAATCCAGACTAGTTGAGTATAAAGAGTCACAGTCACAGAGTACTCAACTGGTTGGTTGAAACAAAATCCTGGTCTGGATTTGTACACTCTGCACCGGAAATCTCCACCTCTGTAAAGGATTCCTTTCTTAGAATTTATTATTGCTATTGAAGTAATTCTATCTGTCTGTCTATGTCTAGATATATATTTTCTTTTTTTGGTCAGGGCACATAACAATGAGGCTGCACGTTTAAACTACCCCAAAACCACTTCTGAAATCTTCTGAAGTTGCATGAATCGAATGAATAAACCGTCTTGTTCTGCATCACGTTCACAGCCCTCGTGAAAGTGCCCAGTGTCGGCATGGCCTCTGTGACAGACTCCGTGCAGCCTGAGTGTCCTGTGTCAGTGACGGTCCAGGTATTGCTATCACACTGATCATCAGTGACCAGATGTTGTGCTGCTCACGCTGCTGACGACTGCACACCAATTTTCAGCCCGATGGCACCTACCTCATGGAAAACGGCCTCCTGCGCGTGGCTGTGGACAAGGCTGGCCGCATGACCTCACTCTGTCTGCTGAAGGTCAGCAGGTTAGAACCTCTGTTCCTTGCACTGCTGATAAATCATCCACAATCTCATTTGCGTTGTTTCTTCCCCTAAGTGAAATAGTGATATGGGTTTCAGAGAAGCAATTTCCGAGGGCTGCTATGGAAACCAGTTCGTCATATTTGATGATATCCCTTTGTACTGGGATGCGTGGGATGTAATGGACTACCATCTGCAGACCCGGTAGGTTTTGGAAGGCACATTATACGTCTACATTATGTCATGCGTAATCGACTTGCCTGACTATTTCCATGTTTATGTGAATGCGCACTACAGGAAGCCAATAGTGGAGATTGCCCGGCCTGCAGTGGTCGTCAGCTCAGGGGGACTTCGTGGCATTGTGTCGTTCACTCTGAAGATCAGCGAGCAGAGCTCCATAACCCAGGAGATTATTCTGGATGCAATGTGTCCCTACGTGAAGTTCAACACTCAGGTCGGCACTCTGCAATAACAGTGGCTCCCTGAATAGAGCCCATTCAGGCATGATGTAATGTTATTTTTAAACCGTTAATCTATTGACTTTTACAAGGAATAAGGAGACTCCGCTTCTGGTTTCACCGATTGCATTAATGCACTTTACCAGCAAACACCCCCCCCCCCCCCAGAACTTCTGAGCACTCCCCCCTTTCAGGTGGACTGGGCAGAATCCCACAAGTTCCTGAAAGTGGAGTTTCCGGTGCGAGTACGCAGCCCAAATGCTGTCTATGAGATCCAGTTTGGCCACTTGCAGAGGCCGACCCACAGGAACACGTCATGGGACTGGGCTCGCTTTGAGGTAAAGGAGCAGGGCTGCTGAAAGGCTCTTGCTGTGGCACTTCCCAGTTATTGCTCATGACTGCTCACTTCATTGGTTCTCTCATCACTACGAAGGAACGGAGCCGTTATAAACGACTTGCTGCTCATCTCCTGGAATTTACAATGAGCGGATGTGCACAAGTTTGTACACTGTCTTAGCCATTTCATTTATTTTGCGTTTGCTGTGTCCAGTCAGAAGGTTTTACGGTGGCTTCTTTGAATTATCACTGGCTGAAGTCCAAGTCTCCACGTTTCAATGTACAAATGATGAATGAACCTTTACCTCTTCATACTGGTAAACTAAGATTCTGCTCTTAAGCACGAAGGAAAGCTGCCAAAACCTCCCGGAATGTAATTGCCGTTTTCCTGTCACAGGTCTGGGGCCATAAATGGGCGGATCTGTCGGAGCACGGATTTGGGGTGGCATTGCTGAATGACTGTAAATACGGGTACTCTGCTGACCGGAACACCCTCTCTCTGTCGCTGTGAGTTCCCTGGTGATGTCATCACATTCACATTAAGAAAACACGCCAAAGTCCCAATGCTGGTAAAATGGAGAAAAGTTTTAGCGTAGCGATATCATAACTGGCTGTACCCCCCCGTTCAGGCTGCGTGCCCCGAAAGCCCCCGATGCAAACGCTGACATGGGACAACATCGCTTCATGTATGCAGTCATGCCACACTCAGGCAAGTTACCTCCTGCTCATCTGAAACATTCCAGCCACTGGGAACTGCCGACTAAGCAAAGGTTTCCCTTTTGGTTCCATTATTCAGGTTCCTTCCAGGATTCTTCAGTCATCCAGTGCGCATACAACCTTAACTTCCCCCTTCGACTGGTGCCCGACTCGGCCAGCCTCAGCTCCTGGAGCGCCTTCTCCATCAGCTCTCCAGCAGTCATCCTGGAGACCATAAAACAGGTATCCCCAAACTCATCCTGACCTCCAAGCACTGGGACAGGGCAGAAGTGACACTGTCTGTGTCACGCAGGCTGAAGACCATGACGACGCTCTTGTGGTTCGTCTGTATGAGTCCTACGGGAGCAGTGTGAGAGTGACCCTCAGCTCCTCTCTCAAATTCAGGAAGGTCTCACAGTAAGTAAGGTTGCATGTATAAGACTGGGTGGTCACTACACAGCCAGTAACCTAATAGATTGATATTTATCTTGCCTCAGCTGTGATCTTCTGGAGCGACCTGTCCCATCAAAGCCCACCCCACTCATGGCATCTGGGATCAGCCTGGATTTCACCCCCTTTCAGATCGTCTCTCTTCTGCTCTTCCTTGACTGAAGAGCCTCACGACAGAGAGGTCCTCACTTCTCAACCAACAAGTGAACACCCTGGACAGCATTTTGATTCATATATAGCAAATGTAGCAATTGGAACAATTGATAGTGGGGGTGGGTCTATGGGATAGGACTCTCTGCCTGTGATCGGAAGGTCGCTGGTTCGAGTGCCGTAGTCCACAGTGTGGTTTTACAGTTGGCCCACTGAACACGGCCCTTAAGCCCAACTTGCTCCAGGGATTGATTGACCCTGGTTTTCCAGTTTTACGTCACTTTGGATAAAAGAATCTGCCAAATGAATGAATTAACATAATGAAATAAAAGCCAGGTAATGGATGAATGACTGCATTAGTAATGTATTGCTTTTATTGAATCAATAATGTATTTGCTAAATACCCAAACATTGAAAAAAATAATACAGTCAATATCCAAGTACAAAGCTGGATTTTAAGTGTGCCTTTTTGTTTTAATCATCCTGAAACTGCTGCTGTCTGAACTGTTAGCTGCTCTTCCGGACTTTTCTGCTGGTCACTCCACCTTTTTTTCTGCCATCCTACTGTTAAAAAAAAACAAAAAAAAACATAAAAAATCCACTTAGGTAACTGATACTTTCTTCTTACATAGTGTTTCATTATAAAATTTACAAAAATCTGGTATATTTGTAGGTCTTTACATATGCAGTAAAAGGCAGTTTCTATTTTCTAATCACTTGTGTGTGAATAAGTATGACAGTTGTGTTTGGACTGTGAGCACGGATTGTTTGCATGACTGGGCTACAATGGTGTTTTACATGTTTACCAAAGAAAATAATGCTCTAAAGTCTTGCCACTCTAATGGGTTTTTTTAAAGAACTGCTTTGGGGAAAATTCTGTTGGAATTGATATATTTCTGGAGCACCCAAAGGAAGCCCTGTGAGAACAGAGGGAGAACCTGCAACCTCCCCCCACAGGGAGCCGTGGCAGAGGCTCACATCCTGGTCCCAGAGATGTGAGGCAGCAGTGCTAACCGCTGCAGCACCGAGTCACCCCAATTACAGAGATAGTCCTCTTCAGCTTCAGGAAGGGATCTGAGCACATTCACTGACACAACAAAATGCCAGGACATTCACTCTGGGATAAAATACCATTTGCTTTCCTAGTGACTCAGCTCCAAAGTATTGGTTCGTATTTATAGATTTTTTATATATATAAGATATATATATATAAGGGGGATCGTGCTGGTGTTCCACATCTCCAATGCTGCTCCCACTTCTCCTCATTGCTCTTATATCCGTTTAAGCCTGAAGAATGTGGTGATCCACTTCCTGGATGTATCAATTTCCAAGATGAGCTTCATGCAGGATTGCAGGTAGCTTCTCTGTGGCTTTCATACTGGCCCTGAAATAAGTCTGCTTGTCTGGTCCTGAATATCATTCAAATCCAAAGATTGTGAAAGCCAGACTTAGGGTGAGAGTAGAACATGGCAAGTGTTGGATCTGAGGAAGCTTTGTGTCATGTTTTAAGCTTGGCCTGTTATGACGGGTCACTTTATCCCTCATTACCAATGACGCCATCAAAACACGCTTGATATTCTACACATGTGCAGGGTGTGTTTCTAGAAAGTTCAAAACCCCCCACATGATGGCAGTTACAGCAAGGTAGCATTCGTGTCAGTCATTACATTTACAGAATTAGCCTTTCTTCACCCTTTCATTTTACAGAATTAGCCTTTCTTCACCCTTTCATTTTACAGAATTAGCCTTCTTCACCCTTTCATTTACAGAATTAGCCTTCGCCCTTTCTCCCGTTTGCTTGCAGGTACTGCCAACCATTCCTTCAGTGCATGTTTATTTGAAAGTACGGTACCTTGCAAAAGTATTCACCCCCCTTGGTGTTTGTCCTGTTTTGTCACATTACAAACTGGAATTAAAATGGATTTTGGCGGGATTAGCACCATCTGATTTACACAACATGCCTACCACTTTAAAGGTGCTAAATATTTTTATTGTGACGCAAACAATAATTAAAAACAAATCTTGAGTGTGCATAGGTATTCAGTCCCTTTGCTTTAAAACCCCTAAATAAGAGTTGGTCCAACCAAATAACTAAGTCAAGATCCACCAGTGTGCAATCAAAGTGTCACATGGTCTGTTAAATGGTGTCTGTATAAATCAACCCGTTCTGTAAGGACCCTGACTGTGTAACACTACTAAGCAAGCAAAGACTAAGAAGCACCAAACAGGTCAGAGACAAGGTTGTGGAGAAGAATCGATCTGGGATGGGGTATAAAAATACCCCATGGAGCAGCATGTATTCCATTATAGCAAAATACAAAGAATATGGCGCCACAACAAATCTGATAAGAGAAACTTATCTCACAGACCGGGCAAAACTCACAGACCGGGCAAGGAGGGCCTTAGAGATGCAACAAAGACAAGAACGATAACAGTGAAGGAGCTGCAAAGGTCCACAGCGGAGATGGGAGTCTCTGTCCATAGCAGCACCTAAAGGCGTACACTCCACAGAGTGGAGCTTTATGGAAGAGTGGTCAGAAAAAAGCCAGTACTTAAAGAAAAAGAAGTAAACCATGTTTAGGGTTTGCCCAACACATGGAAGAAGATTCTTTGGTCAGATGAGACTAGAACTAAACTTTTTGGCCTTCGTGGGAAATTCCTGTGGTGCAAACCCAGCACTTCCCATGACCCTGAAAACGCCATTCCCACAGTGAAGCATGGCGGCGTAAGCATCACGCTGTAGGGATGTCTCTCATCCGCAGGGACAGGAAAACTGGTCAGAACTGAAGGAGACACTAAATACAGGATAATTCTTGAGGGACACCAGTGTGAGTCAGCCAGAGTCTCCAGATGGGGATGAAGGTTCACAATCCAGCAGGTCAATGACCCTTAATATACTGCTAAAACTACACTGAAGACTAAAATGTTTTGGAATGACCTAGTCAAAGCCCAGCCCACAAGCCTCAGTCTGTGGCATGACTTGAAGATTGCTGTACACCAACGCAACCCATCTAACATGAAGGAGTTGGAGCTGTTTTGCCTTGAGGCTAGATGTGCTAAGCTAACATACCCCAATGGAGCTGGAGCTGTAATTGTAGCAAAACGTGGCTCTACAAAGTTTTGAACTTGTGTAGTAAATACCTAAGCACACCATAATTCTGCAAGGCACCGTATACAGTTTGGGTCAAGCTTCTGCACAAAAGGCCATGGATCAGTCATCTTCACACGCCAACAATGGTTCTGAATCCTTGTTGACCATGCAATCAAAGCCTCATCAAGTTCCTTTTGCCTCATTGCTGAAATACTGGAAGCACATTTTATTTGTCCATCCTAACTGGCCTTCAGCCCAGCAGTTGCATTTTGAACAGCAACACAAGGCAACTATCCCAGAGGGGCTGATACAGCACCACCCTGGATACCCTCCGCTACAGTGGCTGATGCGGCAAGGTTGTGCGGCTCTGCGCATGACTGTAAGGCTGCCAGTTCAAATCTCTTTGATTGACAGATTATTTTCACCGCCGGGCCCTTAAGCGAGACCATGTCCCCAGTTTCTCCAGAGCTGAACCTTGCTTTCTCAGATGTATGTTACTTCGGACAAAAGTGCTTGCTGATTTGAATAAACCTAATGTAATATGTAACATGTAACCTGCGCAGGAATGTAACAGAATTACTGTCATACAGCTAGCAGCAATGTACCAGGAAGAATTTTACTCAAAATGCTTTTTATGTGTGGTGACTGTTTTGTTGGAGAAATGGTCATTTTGTTCACTGAAATATGATACAAGATGTACAGAAATGAAGATACTTTAGGATCCAGCCACACCATGTCAGGTACATTGCAGCTGAGGCGAGGGGACTCACCCGCCGTATCCGCGCGCTAAGCCACTGTCCCGCCGTATCCGCGCACTCCGCCGGCTGCTCTGCTGACTCGCTCCTGGTTGGCTCTCAGCACGTCGCCATTGACGGATTTCCTGCCTAACCCCAGCCTTTTTACACCCATTTCCCGGATTTCCCTTCCTCCCTTTTGTGAGTTTTTTTGAAGGCTTGTCTTTGGTAACCTGACAAAACAAGCCATTATGCAGGTGTCAGCAGCACAGCCTCAGAGCCAATCCCATGTGTGCAGGGATAAAATTACCCTATTGCCTTTATTATCCCCATCGTGGTCATCATCGTCTTTCAGTTTTCTCTTTTTGGTTCTTGGCAACTTGCGTCCTACAATGAAAATAAGACTGCATCTGGCAATTTCAACTATTTGTCCCCCCCCCCCCCTATAAACACTTATGGCCAGTTTCCCAGTCAAGGATTAAGCCTAAGGCTACACTAGCTTTGAGCTACAATGATGAATCTCCATTGAAACAGCAATTTAGTCCAAGACTAGTCTTAATCCTGGTTCGGGAAACCGGCCCTTAAAGTTCATCTCACCTTTAGGTGCCATGGGACCAGCATCACCCTGTAACAGACATTTTTTTTTTTTAATAACAGCCACACTCTTCAATTTGGCTAATTGCGTGTTAGGTGCAAATGACTCATTTCTTACCTTGAACCAGATCGTTCTGCCATTGCGGTCTCTCAGTGACATCATGCCTTCTACTGAGTAACACTGCATCCATGCCATAAGGACAGAGTAATCTTTCTTGGCTGGTTCATATCCCTTCTCACCTAACGAGTTGGAACACAATCGTTGCAAAAATGAATAGACGGAAACCCTTCTGAGAACCTTGCAAAGATAAATAGGAGTGAATAATTACAAAATATTTTTATTTACTTTTAATTTGCAATTATAATGAATAAGCACTAACCATTGATAAGGTCATTACAAGTTCTGTGTAATCCTTAATATACTGCTTAATAATAAATCTACTGCAGTTGTAGATGTGCAATGTTCCCAAGAATACAGCCTCTTCCTTAAATATTTTGGCCTGAATATTGAGGATTATCTTGTTACCTAAGTTTACCACTTCCATCGGGACAGTGTGACACAAGCTCAGAAGGTCAGCTGTTTCTGTCCTCAACTTCTCGTCGGGCGCCTGGGAGAGAAAGCAAGATGTTTGGAGAGCTAACAGAGGGTAAATGTTACAAAACATTCTTTCTTTTAAAATTACGAGTCACCTCATCTGCACTGAGCTTCCATTCATCCCCGGATGCTTCCTTTGTCTGAAGACTCTCAAGTACGCTCCTTGCTTTGACAAACGGTGGGATGCTGAGTCTAGTGTAATGTACACAGCAGAAATGCCATTCAGGTCAGATATACTTTCACAGCAGCCAAAGGAGAGAAAAAGCAAGTTGGATGCAACACAAATAGTCGTGGTTCCTAAATAATCCTGAGTCTTTCTGAGATTCGGCTAGGTACATGATAAAGAATAAATGACTACAACATCTTCCACTTGCGTACTGATACCTGTAAGGACCTTTGGAAGTCATATTCAGCAGCTTTCTAAGAAGGGTGGAATCTAATCCAGCAGAGACTAAACAAAGCTGGAATCAGAGGATCAGAGCCCCCACATTAAAGATAGCAATTAGCTACAGGGCTGAACTCAGCCTGCCTGTTTAAGGAGTAAGAAGTTTAGAGGACTATTTCATCTTGTGTATTCGTGCTGTTTGTATTTTGACTGGAGTTAGATCACTGTAATGCCTGCTGCACATCAGAAGAATGGTATTTAAGTTGTAAGTTTGTTTTAACTAGGGAAACTGCTCTATTCCTGCAATACAACTGCAATACACACAGTAAAAATTATATGTTGAGCCTGTCCAATAAAAAAATATAGACTAATATAGATACAAACTGCCTATCTTTGGACATAGAAGTACCCACTGGAAATCCAGGCAAGACAGGGAGGAGGTGGGATCAGAATTACCAACCTGGCAGGTTTCTTGTGATTTTTTTTTTTAACACCCCCAGCAATTAACGTTTCACAAAGCTTATAGTTGGGAGTAAAATGACTGAACCAGACAGCAGGGGAAAGCAGTCACTGGAGAGGTCTACGTATTTGGAAATGGTGGGATGACCAGGAAATCAAATCATGGCACTGGAACAAGCTTATAAGTTAAATTAGAGTAAGAATCGCTTTGAATTCAGGCTCACCTGTAAAGGATTTCTGCTCGTAGATAATTCCCTATACCATTGAAGTACTTCTGGTTGAGCATTGCCTCACAGATGGGTTTCTCAAATGCACGGTCTGACAGGTGTGATAGAACGTTGAGCCTGCAGGGTCAAGTCAAATAAAAAATATATTCACTTTTTATGCCCCATAACTTGACACTTGGTAAGTGTGGGCGAATTGAAAAAAGGGGGATTCGAACCGAAACTGCTGATACTCCAGCATTACACAAGGCCCCCTCTCCGCCTGCCAGGTTCCATTGGGTTGCCAGCTGCCAAACCGGCGGGGATCCACAAAACTCAGCACCTTGGGGATTTTCTCTTTGGTGTAGAAGCGCAGATGGGCGTGTTTGGGTACCTCCTCCACCTTATTGAAGGAGAAGTAACCTGACATTCCGAAACGGAAGACCACATCCATGGACTGAGCCACAGCACGATTAACCTTCCCAGCCCGGATGGGCTTGAGGGTCAGTCGGACCTCCTTCCCACGGGAGATGGCAGTGATGCTGTATGCATCAGAGGCAAAGGGCACTTCAGGACATTTGCTGACAGCAGACTTCTGCACGGCCCCAGTGAACACAAGGTCGGTACAGACCTTGTTCACAAACAGGCTGGCCAAGTGCAGCTCTGGGCCTTCGGGCATCGTGTCACGGCGAGCGGCAGCGGCTAATAAGGGGTGGACAGCATTGCAGGACATCAATTACAAGCGCACTCGTAGGAACATAAGTTTATATGGAGACCCGTAGGTGTCATGGTAGAAAAAAAATCTCATCTAAATTCGTGATCTCGAGTTACTAATTCGTTCCCTCGAATTAACCATCAGTCAGGCATCCCGAGTTGTTTTTCTTTCCCAACCATGGCACCTAAGAGGCTCCGAAGTCGAAGCTCACTTCCGAAAAAAAAAATACTAGAAACCTCACGGACTTGAAGTCTCCGTATCATGCTTGACATGTCAAACTTAAGATTTCTGAACGCAATCCAAAAACGAAAAGACATTTCATCGTCGCCTATGCTCAACCTATATATCATCTACGCAAAATGATTACAAGAATTATATTTTGACGTGAAAATGATACTTGAAGCCGTGCGCCTTGCTTTAAGACGTTGCCTACCGTAATGGCTTAGCGATTGAACAGGGAAACATATCACACAGGTACACTACATTCAGTAAAAGCCATCCGATATAATTCAGTATTTAACTAATTGCTTTCAGCTGTTTTTCTAGTTCACGATGGTATAAACATTGTAAGTTTCTTACCAAGAGCCCGAGTTTCCTGCACTGAACATAGACTTTCGGTCGGCCAGTGTAAACAGCTGGCGCGTCGGCACTTCGGGAGTTGTAGTTTTCTATTCCTTCGTGTATTTAAGCTTCTTTACATCCCCCCTATACTATTACATTCCCACGGTAGCTGTCTTTGGAAAATAAAGACTACGAAGCACATCGTATTATCATTATTAATATTTATTCATTATAAAATTAAGAAAATAAATGTTTAAATCAATGGAATCTATTTTAGGGGTAGCCTACTTACCCCGCAAATTAAATTTAACCGATGTCATACAGAAGTTTCAAGCGAGTAAAGCAAGTTCTCAAATTATAGGTCGTCTACATGTAAATATCTATACAGTAATGTTCTGTTAAAAAGTCAAATACTTTGATCAATAGAAAGGCAATAAGGTACAGGCAGTGGACATATAGACTACACCGAGAACATCAATCACTTTGTTGGAAGTCCCACGCCAGCAGAAAATAAAGGACCAGTAATGAACAGCTCATTTCATTTTAATTGGTGACGTTGCGGATATAGTGTAGGTCGAACCCCTTCTCGTTTTTAATTTAATTTCTATTATTTTAGTTTTAATCAGAGCAATTAAAGTTCGGCACTGCACCAATGTTAAACTGTGCATCATGTTAAAACAGCTACCCAAAGTGTCTCTAAACATTACTTACATAATAATTCATTAATACTTAATGAATAATACTTAAACAATAATTCATTTTTGGACAATTAGTTTGATTACAATAATGTACATACACAACTATACAAAGAAAAGCCAATGATGTGCTGTGGATACTGTATACATACAGACATCTTTGATTGCATGGAGAAAAAAAACTTAATGTATGAAATTATGAAATAGCTAAATAATGCCAAATGTCAATATGAAATTGAATTCCTGTGGCATCTCAGTTGCTTTTTAAGAACTTTTTAAGAGTTTTACAATAAATAACCAGAATTGCATTCTATATGACAAAGCGGTTTTCATTAGATTTTGACACCGCAACCAAATCAAATGTTCCCTAAGTTTTAAGTCTGCTGAAACAATTCAAATCCTATATCCAATAAAACAGCAAGTCAGATCCTACGTCTCAGTTTCCATGACGTTAGTCCTACCCTTGAACTGAACTGCCTTGTTGGGTAACACTAGACATGCACTCTGTAATAAGGTAAATAGAAGATTAAAGCACCAGTCCGTAAATACAGTGCTGCATGCTGACAGGAACCGACCCACTGCAAGGCAGTTTCTCAGTCCATTTCTACCCAAAACTAATTTTATTTTGTTACTTTTTAATGCAACAATAAAACAGCTATTTATAGCAGTAGAAGTACCTTGAACTGTACTACAGTTTTCTGAATTGTCCGTTTCTTTATCGATCCTGCTATCTGCTTTCCTGAAAAAGCTTCTTCATCCACTTATGAATTAAATCACCTTCTGAAGTATTTACACTGCTTTTATGCAGTTTCTCCTACACGGAAATAATACCACCATTCGCCAGCTGCCTTAATGAACCTGCCGTCGTTAAATGTGATTGAATGAACGCATTTCTAGATGAAAACTGTGTAAGTGCAAATGCGTGCTTCCTTCAATGCAGGGAATTCATCAAGGCTTGGGCTTGCTTGAGTTCTGAAATTGAGGGGAAAAAAACGGCTATTTTTTTCCCACGCAAAAAAAAGGTAATGTATCCAATGATCTGACAGAAAACTCTATTAATACTGCAGTCAAAATGAAGGTATGTGTAAATGTACGAGGCCCTCTGTGCTTACCCATCAGCAATACCCTAAACTTGTCCGCACTAACAGAGAATACAGTCGATTGTGTGGAGCCCGGATCGACGCCTTGGGCCCGGAGCCGGAGCTGGACCACGGGCTCCCTGACGTCCTTCAGCTCACTGGAGCTGAGTGTGTAGTCCACGCGCCAAGATACGTCCTCCAGGCGACTCACTGCAACACAGCAGCACAGCCTTCTTTCACCGCTAGGCTGACGGCACAGATATCAGACACAACCAGCATCTGACTCACTCAGTTGTTTACCCAGAACTGAAGCAGCTCAACAGAAACTACACACCTAAATAATCATCTACATCACTGGTTATTAAATCTCTCCCAGAACTTGTTCCAGTCACACCATGTAGCTGTCATATTCCCCCACAGACAATCTGATTAACCAGCTGGGGACCTTTTGTGGCACGTGGTCAGTTACTCACGGCGCAGACTGCTTTCCCGCAGTCTGTCCTGCAGGGCAGCGTGGTTGTCTTCGTATGACTTGCACAGACCCGTGGCGTGCTCTGTGGGAGGGAATCAGAGGGACGTGAATCACCCATGGATGTGCTGACCCCGAAAATATATTTGAAGAGGAAAAAACAGTAACACTCAATTCATCCCTGTGGGGTAAACTGTACTTCCCTGCTCTCCATAAAACATATGGACACTCAGTGGATAGAAAATGAATGCATCCTTTTTAACAGGGTGTTCACATAAGCCTATTCACACAGAATACCTCATTTCAAAATAAAAGAATACTTCTAAAAATTCTTACAAGGGACACAGCCAGAAAAGGCTACTCAGGTGACCTTCTGGTGCAGGATTTGATATGCAAATAGGGGCTAATCGATTTAGGGCTTTAAAAATATTCAATAAAATGAAAATGTTCAACCTAAAATATACCGGAAAAAACGTGTAAATGTCTGCCACAGAGGGGAGAGAGACTCTGATGATTTTTTCCCACTGTCCACTACTTATTTGAGACAATTTTTCCTTTAAAATAAAACATCACATTGTTATTTCTGTACATGCTATATTACCAAAGCACTGACACACGGAAAAAAATATGAATGTGTTTTAAGTGGTGCGTCTAGATTTTGTGCCGGTGCTCCTAAAATATTCTGGAGACGGCACTAGTGCTGCTAGTGGAATACGTTAGTCTGGGACCCTGCAATGGCAACCGTGAAAAACCTACAAAGTTTAATGGCCAGTGGAGGACAAGATGTACATCAAGCAAATATATCAGAGATATTGTACACATCTGGCGTAGATGGGAGTGCGATCCACAGGATTCCCGAAGATCTGTCAGCCTCTACAAAAGGGTCCTGAACTAAATTCAACTGAAAACCTTTTAAATGACTTGAAGGTTGTTGTTCATCAGTGAACTGTCATTACCCACATGAGCGTTAAAGACCCCCAACAGGACAATGGAGTCCCCAGAAGGTATTCTGAGCTGGTGTTCAGCATGTTTGCACAGACCACAGTCAGGACCCCTCCCCCGACTCGAAGTCCAAGGGAGTCGACCCTCTTGTCCACCAGGGTAAACTCCAACGCATTGGCACCAAACTGGAGGGCTATAAGTAAACCCACACCTGTCCCGCGCCTCACACCACGGGCAGCTCCAGAGTGGAATGGAGTCCAGCCCATCTCCAGGATATTGGATCCAGAGCCCAAGCCGTGCATCCAGGTGAACTCGGTACATCCAGTCGGTATCTCTCTACCTCCCGCACCACCTCAGACTCCTTTCCCACCACAGAGGTTACGTTCCATGTGCATATTACCAGATTTGGTAACCGACAATCGGTCCACCGAGGCCCTAGCCTTCGACTGCCGCCCAATCTACACCACACCTGACCCCCACGGCTCACCCTGCTGGTGGCGGGCCCATCGGGGATGAACCCTTTGAGCAATGGCTGGTCGAGCCCAATGGATGAAGTAACGACATACAGTTCATAAATAAAAATAGCACCATGGGGAGCAGGAGAATTAAGAGCCGATTAACAAAAAGGAGATCACCTTTGGGCAGGCCCAGCTGCTGCAGCTCACTGGAAAGGGACTCGCTGTCCACATCATTCTTAGCTGCGCTAAAGAGGATGAAATTCAGCACTGCCACGCTAGCTTTTATATCACCGGTCTCTGCAAGAAGGATGTAATATTGTCAGACAGTCCTTGGTAGAAATCATTCCCAGCCAATGCAATGAACAAAAAAACATGCTATAGCATTAGCAGTCCCTGCACTTACCAAACTTTGCATCCGCAGTGAGTTTTGCAACTTTGTCATACTGAAAAAAAAATGAAAGACTAAGTTTTAGCTTGATCAGAGCAAACCTTAAAATCTCCTTAGTAGCAAACAGGTCATTAGCTAAAAAGGGGAACATAAGCTGCTTACATCAATGCCCTCTCCAAGCAGATCCTTCAGCACTTGGACACAAAGAAGTTTCATCTTTACGCTGGACTGCAAGACATGAATACGCCTGGTTCAAATGATACTGTCATGATCAATACTATTATTACAGAGAGGAACGTATGACACGTGACCACAGGTGCAGTTTCATGGAAAGTTACGTACATCCCACAATATATTCCACAAGGAAAGTGCAATTGACTTAACTATTTTTGCCAAAGTGCTGATTTCTGCAAGCACCCAATCCGGACAGTCCAAGTCTCCGCAAAAGCGAAACCTCTAAAAGAAGGGGGAAAGCACGTCTGTCAGACATTATATACCACATTTTCGAGCAATTATTATACGGAAAAACATGACGCTAGGGAGTCGGCCACACGAGTCAACCGAGAAACACCTCCTGCGGCTTCATATCACAAAACACCTTAATAACGCCTCCATGCTGTCATCTAGCTACGGTTACACACCCCATTATAATTAACGAAAAACGACATTTAAATCGGAAACGCAAGACGTACCATTTTCTAGTCTTCAGTAAATGCTGATCAGCTGACCGATTTCCTCTAAGGTTTGGACGACTGGTGTCTAACTCGGAGTTATTAAGCCTGCAATCTTCCACAATCGCTGATATTATTTTCAGAATCACCGTGATCGAAGCATTACAGTATATGCCATGTAGACACTGCGATGAATTTATATGCTCTAGATTGTATGAAAGAGAAGTAACAGTCGGCTTTAAAACTTACGTTGACGTAGGAATTAGTGCTCTAGTGGCTGTTAATTTCGCCATTGAAATTAGTCGGTGTTTCTAGAACGAAAGATTAATGATTACTTAGTGTAATACCGTAATTACCGATTTTAATCTTAACATCATAACAACCATTTTAACAGCGAGAGCTACTTATAGGCCTATATATGAACAAAATATTCAAGTTCTTTACTTAATCTTTACTGATACACATTGTGTGCAATAGATTGAAAGGACGTTAGAATGGTCACTGGACCCCCCCCCCCCCTATGCCTGTATGCACTCCCAACAATGTCTGGCCATGCTTCTGATGGGAAGGTAGACGGCGCCTTGGGGGATCTTTTCCCAGCACTGGATCAGGACATCATTGAGTTCCTGGACAGTCTGTGGCACTACTTGGTGACACTGGATGCTCCCAGAGGTTTCCGATTGGATTCAGGTCTAGGGAACGTGGGAGTCAGTCGATGGCATCAGTGCCTTTGTCATCCATGAAGCTCCTACATACTCTGGCCACCTGAGGATGGGCGTTCTCCTGTGCCTAGAGGAACCCAGGGCCCACGGTGCCAGTGTAACGTCTGACAGTGCGTCTGAGGATTTCATCCTTGTACCTAACAGCAGTCAGGGCACTGTTGGCTAGTACATGGAGGTCTGTGTGACCCTCAAAGGATTTGCCATCACTAATTTATTTGTATAGCACATTTCATACCAATAGGCAAAGTGTTTTACATGATAAGATAAAATACTGTACAATAAAATGATAAAAGACAGCAAAATTGTAAAAACGATACGTAAAATGAAATTAAAGATTATAAAATGGTAACACAGAAGCATTTCAATTCAGGATTAGTGTAACGTGGCATGTAATCAGTTAAATGCACAGAAAATTAAGAATATGTTTGATGCTTTGAGGGTATCATGTGGTCCAGTGGGCAGAGCCTTTATGTTTCTGCCTAGAAGATCCCTGGTTTAAGTCCAGCCTTGTCCCATCTGTGGGTCCTTGAGCAAGCCCCTTACCCACTGGCTGCCTCCACAGATGGCTGGCCTTTGCCCCAGCTTGCTTTCACCTACATAGAGCAAGTTGGGGGAGGTGTGAAGAGAATTTCCCTACAAGAATCAATACAGTATTAGTTATTATTAAATAAAGCTTCTACTGTCGGGGCTTCTAACGTGTTTTAGCAGGCCTGAGTAAATAGAATTGTAGAAAAATTAAATATATATATATATTAATATAAAAATATTGAATATTAAAAATATTTTTAAATAAAGGCATTGATACAGTAGGTTTACCCAAGTCTGTTTTTGACATAAAACCTCTAATTTTACAAATGTTTTTCAGATGACAGATTGCAGATTTAGTTACCATTTTAATTTGATTATACTGAAACTGGAATCTGCACCCAGAAACACCCCAAAATGTTTTACTTGGTTTTCAGCCTTTAGTGCTTTGGACTGTAAAATAAGAAGCAGTTTTAAGTCTTTCCTATTTATTGCCAAATAATACCATTTCAATTTTATCTTTGTTTAACTGAAGGAGATTTTGCTGCACCCAGATGCTGGTTAGCTGTAAGCTATCAAACTATGATTCAATAGGATCATTTAGAGGATCATTTGGAGAATGAGGCATATAAATCTGGGTATTGTCAGTGTAGCTATGGCCATTAAACTCGCTGTCTTTTAATCTACCAAATGGAAGCACGTAGAGATTAAATTAAAGAGGACCTAAAATAGCGAATGTATTATATGGTAATAATAAGTATGATCTAAACAAACCAAGACCTACTTCAGATCTCCCAATCCAGTTTTCATGTCTTTCAAAGAGTATCTGTGGTCAACAGCAGAGATGCACCGATACCGATATTCGGATCGGTATCGGCGCCGATCCAGACCTATTTGACGGATCGGGTATCGGCCATGCATGCGTGACCGATCCACGTCTTACTTATTAGTTTTTGGCAATCAATCGCACGACAGCTCTTTCCCATTTTACATGTGTTTTTTGCATGCATTCAAATGAACGCTATCGCTACCCCTCAGTCTTTTTTCTACTCAGTGGGTGTGAGTACAGTGACTTCCTCCTGGAGTGACGTCATGCGCATACCCTTCGCAGTAAGAGGAGCGTAAGATACGACTTGACCTGGGAGTATTTTACGCTTTTAATAGAAACCAGTAGCACGGCGATTTGCAATCTATGTAAAATAAAGTTTTGAGGTGGGAATACTCGCTGCAGTTGTGATACAAGAGGGGTTACCATCGCAACAAAGTGTAAATGAGCTGACGCCAAAGGGAGAAAAACTGTTAACATTTTAAGCATTCGCCACTTGTGTATACTTGCTTTGAAGATATTCATATTGAACTGCAAATGCCTCAAAAACAAACGAGGTGGAATAGACATCATGTACTATGCTTGTAGTAGGCCAATTAAAGTAGGCCAAACCATCAAGGCAGCCACTGCAGTTTAAAAATTGGTTGAGTTGTAAGGAGACGGCTTTCTCATTCATCTTACCTACAAAAGGAAATTTCAAAATAGGTCTATAACTGTTAAGCAATGTGGCATCCAGGCTGCTTTTATTATGTTATTGAACCTGTGTGTAGGAACAGAGCCCATGGTTCATCTACAGTAACGTCTCTGCTGTCTTTGGTCATGAAACCTATTTGTCATGATTAATGCTTCATCTTAAGTATATAAGGCTTACTTTTCTGTTACTGTGTAAGAAAGGCTTCTATGGAATTTGATAAATTATTTGGAACATGGAAATAATTCCATGTTTCTACAGCATTACCTCCATAGAATGAAAGTGTGTACATACACAAGTATTCACATGTTTAATGTAATACAATATATTACAGTAAGCAAAATCTTAATAATTATAACAAATGATCAATTAAAGAACATGCAAAAATTATTTCTCACCACCTACGCCTTTTTTAGATAGGCCTACATGATACCTAACGCCAGCATACTGATTTAGACTAGACTACACAAAACAGGAAAAAATAAGTGTAGCCCCGAATTTTGTGTTCATTCTGTGATTAGCAGACACTTTTGCTTGAATATCCTCACACAGACGTTAATTACGGAAACAGTTTAAGCTCATAGATGGTAAATAACATTTTCTTTATGTTGGTTATTCACATCAAAAAGGTTTAACCTCTTGTCACTTAAAAATGTAGGCCTATAGTTGATTTACAGAGCAGCCTGTTTGCAGAACTATGGCGTTGATTTTCACAGTTATGTCTTTGATATTTCCCTTACATGCATTGTAAGGTGGAGATCATTTAAAACTAAAATAATATGAAGTAAAATGAAAGCGAATGGACGGGGAAATTTGACACAGCGCTACCTGCTTGTAGCCTCCTACATATTTAGCAGGAGCATACAGTTAAATTGGATTCAGGAAATGCGCGAGTGCTTGTGCACTGGGAACCTCGCGAACACTTGGAGCAGCGCAGTATCGCAGATCTCGCTCCACGTCTGGGCGGCTGCAGACCCGCCGTCTGTGCTGCGTATCTAAGGCTGTACTAAATTATGTTGTTACTATATTAAGTATTGGTAGATATCATGAAGGAAGCCACGTTGACTTTTCTCTCTCTTTTAACCTCACGTTTTTGTGCTTCTTTCATGGATTATGAACCCAGACTCACCTTGCATCAAGGTATGTGCAAAATTGCGAACATATCTGACGTTTAAGGCTATCGGAAATTTGTCACTAGTTTTAGAAACTAATCCGTTTGTCTTTATTATTTTTCTAACTATCTTAATTATCTACGAATGGCCGTCTACAAATAGCGTATACACGTACTTGAAATGTTGAAGGTTAGGGATATCATGTATTATGGGTGATCTCATTATAAATATATCCTCCATCTACGTTAATTTTATTTAAGACATGCTGTTTTTGAGTTTGAAAATGGAATATATTTTTAAGTAAAGAATATTTAACAAAGAATATTGAATTTTGCCATAAACTTATCGCGAAATACGACGCAGATATGGCTGGCACTTGAATAGGCTGTTGTTTTTGTTTTCGTTTTGTTTTGTTTGGCAGAACCTGCTGTATAGAAGACCATGTAATTGTGTGTAATTGACGTGATAGAAATTATGGATGTTTTCTTTCTTCAGACAGTGAAGACAGAGTGCCGTACAATGGAACACAGCACAACACAGTGTTATTTCATGAAGAGGGATCTGATGATATATATATTGGAGCAAAGCACTTGGTTTTAAGGATAAGCTTAGAGAAGAAGGTCATTATGCAGGTAATTATTACAAAGTCTTAGGTAGTCACAGGAACTGATATTTAAATGATCTTCATATATTTTTTTCCTGATCAAATATACAATTACTACCAAGATAAATAGTCTTAAACACTTTCTTAGACTGTGTATGACTTTTGCAGAGTATGGTATATGAATAATTTATATTTAATCTAAGATAGATGAGAGTGGGTTGTTCTAGCTGAAAATGCTTATCTATTTGTTGTCAGACTAAGGAAAATATGCACTTATTGGATCTGTTTACCTAACAAAGTTATTTTTTTCTATCCACTCCATTGCGTTGCTAGAGCCACACTCAGAATCACTCAGCACCGAGGTAGCAGATGTGACACCTGAGCCTTATAAATTTTTCAGACAGATGTTTTCATTGGCGTACAAACCTGCAACCACAGTAGCTGGCAAATGCAATGTCCTTGCATGGCATCACTGCACAGTAAGATATTTATAAATATTTTAAAGATGCATGTAAAGATCATGTTTATGTTACTTCTACAGAACTTTTCACTTTGCCCCAGTGATGGACAAAATTGGAATAAGGTAAGATTTTCATGCAGTATTGCTTGGTGATACGGAGTAAGAGTAAAACAGCCAAATAGACTGTGTTATCGCGATATTCCAGAAATGCATCTGACTGAAATGATGACAATGCTTTCTTCCAGGCTTCTTGCAGCTACATAACTACTGTTATCCAGCAGTTTGAGGATAGCCTGTTTGTATGTGGCACTGATGGACTCGAGCCTCAATGTTGGAAGCTGGTTAGTCAAGATCTTTTCAGTGTGGGCTACTAATTGTATTTTTTTGAAGTAATGAAGAGTTGTGTCGGGTCTTAAAACTAATAATAATAAAGTGGGTAGCTGAAAGATATCCATAAAAGTACTATACTTTTGCAGTTTTTTTTTTATTAAGTTTGTGGCAAGAACAAGGATCAACACCAAATCACAAATTCTAAGAGAGGATGCAATCAAAATGCAGTTTTCACCACAGACATATTTATAAATGTGGGCTACGTGGTTTTTACCACAGACATCATATTTAAAAACATGGGTTATAGGACCTACATGGTTTTTACCGCGAACACATTTGTCCATGTATGGAGAGGTTAATTATTAACACAGTTTTTTTTAGTTAGTTGCACTTTTTGACTCTTTGGCAAGTGCTTTGGGTTAGTGATGTTGGGATGAACACATTATTAAAACAATTTATTAAAAGTGATAAATTATATCGTAAATATCACACCGCATCGGCAGGCAGGGAGCAGAGATTCAGGAACATGGGGTTTATTAGGTCAAACAAGCAGACGAGGCAAAACACGGCACTCGACATCAATGACGGAACTGAGGCTACATATGCTGACGCGGACTTAAATACACAGGACTTAATGAAACAACAAGAAACAGCTGGTAACATCGGGATTTCACATGAGGTTAACGAGGGGGACGTGGCACACAGGAGGATCATATGGGGCGGGCGTGACAGACCCCCCCCCCCCAAAAAAAAAGTGTGTTTTTAAATCTTCAAAATGTAATTTATTGTGTCCAACAAAATAATTCATGAAATATACTGCTTTATTAACATGCACATTTCTGTTTGCTTTTTTTAAAGTACCCTCCTGCAGAAAATCAAACTAGTACTATTTCTGTGAGTTTGAACGGCAGAGGGATTTCACCGTATTTTGTGTCTCAAAACCCCCTGACACTTGCAGTCGGTATGTCACCCAAGAGTAGCATTCATTGCTACAATGTACAATATCATTGTCATAAGAACTGTGCTACTTTACTGCTGATTGAGACATCACTCTATCAAAACTTTCTTTACCAGATGGGGACCTGTATGCTGCGGCACCTCTGTACGGCGATGGTAGCCTCTTGCAGTTCCGTAGGAACCGTGGGAAAAGGAAAAATATCTGGATGTATGAAAAATGGGTGCTGGGTGAGTTAAAACCTAGGTCCTCCATTTCCAATGAGATTTTTTGTAATGTCTGGGACATTGTACAGTTTAAAAATACTCTGCTTCGTTACTGAAACCAAGGTTGTTATGCAGACATACCAAATTTGTCTGCATGTTCATCAGTTTTTTTACTGAGTGCACGATTCCCTAACTGATAAGCGTAATTTAAGAACTGTCGAATGTGGCATTTTCAAAGCTGCTACTGTGCAAGGGCAGTAGATAGTCAGAATCAGCTGTTGAATCAGCATGGTTTTACAAAACAGCTGTTCCACATTATTTCTCTGGAATAGGGTTGACAGTAGGAGAAAAGTCAGTTCATTCTCCTGGGCCTAAATGCCAATAATATAAAACAGACTTCAGTCATGTCTCTCAGCCGCAGACCACATGCTCTTGTTTCCACTATCCATCCCATATTTTTTCCCATCTCAGTAGTAGTCATTTGTGTTTCTCTTCTCAAAATCCATGAACCTAAGTTCCAATTCCCAAGCCCCAATTCCATCCTTCCAGTCCATTTTCACCTGTGTCTGTTTTCCCTCTTTACTGCATCGAGTCCTATACCATTAACGTCATATGCACTTAAGTACAATTATCCTTTCATAAACAGGAAAAAAATGATGATTTTTAAATAATGGTGACAGTTAAATCTAAATTGCAGGTTTAAAAAGTGAGATACATTCAGGTCTGTACCGTGGAACATGTGCAAATCGCACTGAGCTATGATATTATACTACTACCTCTAATTCTTTTGGATAGCTACGTTGAATTAGCTAGTAAATTTTAGGCAGGTTAAAACTAGTATTCCCATCATGCACCAAACTGCCAAATGACCCAACAGTGAGTGTTCAAAACAAA
>JAODUD010000019.1:7501032-7511750 GCA_026784285.1 Stomatorhinus walkeri | reverse complement strand
GCACACGCAATAAATGATTGTTTTAGATCAACTGTCACAGCTCTGCACTAAATTAGGCATTTCCATTTTTTGTATCCAAACAAAATGTACAAATGTGAGGAATTTGGAAGGTGTACAAAAATACAGGAGAAATGGTGTATTTTTGTGGATCGAGCATCTAAAAGTAACTCTTCTAAATATGTCTTCTAAACAGTGTTTCTGTTTTTTTATCTCAAGTTATGGCGTTAGTCTGTGAAGGCCACCCCTTCTTATAAACAAAAGCAACTGTCAAGGCTATCAGCAGTATCTGTATCTTATAGGGAATTAACAATGGTAAGCTCTTCTTTTCTTCGATATCCACATAAGTTGGGAACCTTGAAATTCACACCAGGAAGTTGCACTTGAACAGCTGCCATTCCAGCTACTATTTTTTTGGTCACCACAAGAGGAAATTCACTCATCCCATGCCCCAAAATGCCATTGATTTACAGTCTAAATGACTATGGACCAGTTGCCCTCATACCCATTGTCATCGAGTGCCTTGAGAGACTGGTCTTCAGGCGCATCAAAAGCAGCCTCTCTCCCATTTTTGACAGCCACCAATTGACTAACAGGGAGAACAGGTCCACAGAGGACACCATCATTATCACATTACACACTGCACTGCGGCATCTGGAGTGCAGAGGGTCCCATGTGCGGGTGCTATTTGTGGACTACAGCTCTGCTTTTAACACTTAAATGCCAGCCATTCTCTTTGGGAGGCTGCTGGAGGTAGGCCTCTCCACTCAGCCCCTGGACCATGGCCTACCTCTCCAATCGCTCCTAGGCTGGTCACACTGGGCTCCCACATTTCCTCCACCATTGTACTCAGCACCTGCTCGCCACAGGGCTGTGCGCTGACCCCCCCTCCTCTACTCACTATATAGCCGTGACTGTTCACCAGCATTTCCCAGTAACCGCATCACTAAGCTGGCTGATGACATCGCTGTGGCTGGACTTCTCAGGTGAAGATTGTGTCCCGTTCACATTTCTTAGCATTCACATTACGGACAGTCTCTCCTATCCCCACAGACACCACGGCGGTTATCAGAAAGGGCCAGCAGCTCACACATTTCTTGAGGATAATCAGGAACCATAATCTGAGCAAAGAGTTGCAGGTATCTTTGCTGGTACAAAGACTGCATCAATTGTGCCATCGAATCCAAAACTAGCAGATTCACAAATGTTTTTTTTTCCATACGCAGTTACCTACCTTATCAGACACAGATAAAGTCTCAATAACATCTCTTTCTAAATAGCACTTGAATCTATCACCTTATCCTGCATTTTGTCTGCACTTTGAGCCATTTTCATAGTATGTGTTGTATGTGTACTTTTTAAGGATGTATGTATTTATGTTTTATTATGCAGTACCGTGGGGTTGCATCTTCACTTTGCTGTACTACCAAGTACAATGACAATAAAGGCATGCTGATTCTGATTTATAAAAGTCTGTGACAGCAATCAAACTAAAAATGGCAAAAGACTTATGATTAAGGTTCGGGCTGGGTAGGGCTTAAGGGTGTCATTGTTGGGATTAGGATTTTGCCCATAGAAATAAATAGGCGGTCCCCACAAAGATATGAGTACAGGTCTGTGTGTGTGTGTTTCAGTGCACAAACATACACATATCTGTACATAGTGTTTCTGAGTGTGTATTTACCAGAGCAGGCTGTTTATTTCTATCTTCAAAGTGACTGGCTGATTGATGCCCTATTTTGAATAAATTGTTAAAACTGAATTATTAACTGCCCCACCATGGGCTGTTCCCTCCTTTTTGCCCATAGCCTCTGGGATAGACTCTGGACCCCCGTAACCCTGAATAGGACAAGCGGTTTCAGAACAGAAATGATTGGATGGATGGATGATTAACTGAATTATTAACTGAATAACACTTCAGCAGTCTTTGTCGGACCTCATGAAATAGTGTTTTACTGAAACCTGTTGAGTGAATTTTGCAGTTTTTGTGCATGCTGCTAAATGGTTTTGCGTACTACAAACATTTAACTTAACAGCACATGTACGACTTGTTAAAATGGCAGAACCTGAGATACATTATCATGACCGCTGAAGTGAAATTTCCTGATAATGCTTGTTTCATTTCTCATTTCTTTACTTAACCTTTGGCAAAGGAAATGTTAACAGAACCTTGAGATACATGTGCATTCTTGATACATGGACAGCATGGTGAACTGGTAAAGGGAGCAATGTCCACCCTTAGTAATGTGGGGTGAGGTCAGTAAGGGGTTCATCCATGCACATTGCACTGGACAAACATGTAAATTCAGGCACTAAGCCAGGAGCACGGATTAAACTCCATTATTCGCCTCACACAAGTATTGAGGTGTGAGACTGCAGCGCTAAACACTGAACCACCACGCCGCTCAGAAAAGTGGTGTCATACTTAACACTGAATTAATTTAAACTTTTCAAAATACACAGTAGCAGTGCCTGCTTCTCTAACAGTCCTGACTGAGTTTGCACATGGTCTGGGCACAAGTTGGCCACCTTGCTATTACTCTTATCCAAATCATCCCAAACCAGCTCTATAGGGTTTATGTCGGGGGGGATTGTGGGTCATCTGTCCCAGCACTGCGTCTCTTTCCTTGTTCACAAGACAGAACAGTACTTACATAACCTGAAATACAACTGATGAATTTCAGTAGGTGTGCCCTGACTCTTGACTGGTATTGTATTTACATTTCATTTTCATTTAAGAACCTACTTTTATATCTGCTGCCTGGATTAAACGCAAGGATGACCCAGAAAATGAGAAGATATACATTTTCTTTCGTGAGAAGAACTCCGACAGTAACCCCGAAGCTGACCCATGGATCTCAAGAATTGCTCAAGTGTGCAAGGTATATTTCTGACCAACTAAGTGAGAGATTTCCTGTATTTCCAGTCTAGCATAAGCATAAACTCCAGGCTTTTTGTGTACTTCAGCTTCGTAGTATAACCTCCCCGACCTCCTAAGCTCAGCTGCCATTTCTGCTCCTTCAATTACATTTTCACTTTCCACATATTGTTTGTTCTAAAAATAAATAATTATAGACACATAAAATTCTGCGCTACAGCAGATGTTGATCTCTGATGATGGAAAGTGCAAGATAATTCCACCCCCTGTTGGTTACATTTACATTTTATTTAGCAGGCAAAATGCCACACTGCAACAGTCAATATATATTCAATATTTCCAGCTTGATTTAACTGTGTTACAGTTAAGTCAGTAACAAAATAATATTTTGACTGAATTTTCCTGTTTGGATTTTCAAAATCACCCACAATTGTGCGTGCTTCCTGTATTTGTTTATAGGCACTCTTTTTTAAGGCTTCATTGAATTTAATTAAAGACTCTTCCTGGGACAGGTTTTTGAAAACATTCCAGGCAAAGAAATTTTTGACTGAATCCAAGCTGTTATTTTTTGTGGTATACTGTACCTGTGAAGACCTCTTATTGGCCTGGGAGGCCCTCATGAGTATTTCCCAGCAATAGGTCTTGATGATGTTTTTATTGCCAAATGGCTTAGCATTAAATATCTGTCGGTCTTCCTCAAAAGGTGGATGAAGGTGGGCCGAAGAGGTTCTTTCAGAACACTTGGACGTCGTTCCTTAAGGCACGGCTCATGTGTGGACTCCCAGAGGAATCCCTGTACTTCAACCGTCTGCAGGATGTTTTTGTACAAGAGGCTGACGATTGGAGAGACAGGCGGGTCTTCGTACTTTTCACAAGCAGTTGGTGAGAGAACAGTTTAGTGCGAGTCAATACAGGATTTTCCTGTATCTGTTTTGAGTGTTCATTGTGGCTCTTTCAAGATGTGGATGGCATTTAACCTTGCTGCTTGCTAAAGCCACTTAATGAATAATTCACAAGACATTTAATCAGTGTGCATTTCTCCGTGGTAGGAACTCCTCTGCTGTTTGTATATATTCGCTATCTGACATCGCCGCAGTCTTTCAGAATTCCAGCTTCAAGGACCTTTATCAGAGCATCCCAAATCCAAGACCAGGAATGGTAAAGCAATACGAATGTTTCAATACTACTACTCTTTAAACAATCTACTCGTCAATCTATATTCAGATTATCGGTTCCATGTTTTATTCAGATTATTCACTGATAGCCAGGACCTTTTTCAGAATGACTGTAGGCAAAGCAGTAACATTAATGTCTTGTATCATTAAACCTCACTGCCAGTGTGTGGCAGACAGCAGGAAGCTTCCGGGGGAAACCCTTACTGTCGTTAAAGACCATGCAGAGATGAACGACTGGATCCAGCCAATCAACAAACAAAGGCCCTTTTACATCAGCAGCATACATCAGTATACAAAGATTGCCGTTGACAGAGTCATGGGGGCAAACAGTGAACTGTACAATGTGCTGTTCCTTGCAACAGGTGTGTTTAACTGTTGTTATGAGTGTAGTTAATGCAACATGCATAATTAGCATCACCCCTAGCTTCTAATAAGTAAATCTTAGAAGAAACCATAAACTGCTGCCCCCCAACAAGCAAGAATGTCCTTACATAGTATATAAATATAAAATAAAACATACAATATTCTGGTCTTAAAATACTTGTAGATTGGATATTAGTCCATCCATTAATGTTTTAGTTGCATATATGCTGTAGGGTTTCACAGAGGCCAAGGTCTATGGTATCTCTCTTACTGTTATCTCCAAGAGAAGCAATATTGTGTTTCAGGGGCTTTTCAAGAAGTGTTCTGTCAAACATGTCCCTAGAGTTCTAACAGATACATTCTTTTCCCTGCAGAAAACAGTATTCACAAAGTCTTAGAGCATAACTCCAAACCCTTTATAATCTCAGAAACATTTCTTCCAAACCGCGTGGGAAATATTCAGACTATACAACTTGATTCTAAGAAGGTTAGTTCTCCATTTTTGTTTTACTTGCTGTCCTGCTTGATGGGTAGAGATGACAGGAGACCCAGATGCAGGCGACCAGGGGGGGTTTGTTAGGGAGTTCAGGCTAACAGAAATAGGGTTAGCAGCTGTGAATTAAATTCTGGTGAAATTAAGTGGAACTTCACCCATAAGCATAAACTCTTTAGTGTGAGCATCCATGTATTTCTGTTGCATATACTGTATGTGTCTCTCTGCTATTTTTATTATGTGAAAAGTCTGAACACTTTAGCAGGTTGACCTGAATGTGTCTGCATGCGCTGAAGTCTAACCGAGATGTATGCGGTTGTCCAGAGGAAACTCTTGGTCGGGTTACCGGGTGAGCTGGTGCTGGTGGACCTGCAGAGCTGTCAGAATTACAACCAGTCTTGTGAAGACTGCGTTTTGGCTCGGGACCCTTACTGCGCATGGGCTGAGGCTGGGTGCACGCCGGTAGACAGCACCGAATGGTAAGGGGGGGGTATCGCGGAGCACCTGAGGCACATGGAAACGAGCAGGCTGCTGAAATACCTGAAGCCAGAACGTGTAATAAAATGAGGATAGGGTCCGTTAAGGGTGCAAATTACGAACTAAAAACGTTGAAACACGGGATTTTCACTCCCTCCAGGAAATATGCAACACCGTGGTTCTTCTGGTTGCTGATGGATTTACATTCTTTTACAATCTTTCACCGTTTTTAAACAGCATCAACAGATTCTCTTTTCATATATCGGCTGTGCAACTGTTCGCACAGAACAGCAAACAGTCATTCAAGTTACATACGTTGATAAATTTAAATACAGCAAATAACTAAAACATGAATAAACATACCTCGCTGGCCGCACACAACCGGGAGGGGATGAGTGCTCTTTAGAGAGAATATCAGTCTCCAAGGGTCGAATCTTAAATAATAATCTTTCCTGCCTTTAGCTGGCTAGTCCCATCTTCTCCCTTAATTAAATAAGTCCATAAGAAGAGAGAGTGCAAATGAAATGGGTTCGAGTGCAACAAATATTAAAACGGAGTTCCTTGATATTCCGGAAACAAATTGACCTAATTAAATTACATAAACAAAAGAAAATATAATTAACACAAATCAGGTGTGATAGTTGCACAGGATATTTTAAAATGATTCCAGTTCAAACCCTTGTGTCTGTCGCACACCTTGGCATCTTTACACTGTGATATTTCCAGACCACTTTACATTTTTTTCGTAGGGGAGGCATTCAGGATGTTGCTGATGGTATAACAGAAATTTGTCACAGTAAAGGTAAATCTGGCTGAGAGCTTTCAATCTAAGAAGTAACTTGTTTAGATTAATGGAGGCTCTATGTAATATGAATGTATATTTTCTTCAGGTTCAAAGACACGTCGGAAGAAACGTGACACACCAGAGATGTCGTCATGTGATGTACCCCGGGCCACTTACTCTGTCCTGTTGGATTTGCCCTTTTACCTCTCCTGCCCCATACACTCACATCACGCTTCATACATCTGGGAGCACAGCGACCGGAGCAGCCAGTGCCAGCCAGATCAGTCTAGCTGTTTGCACCTTATCGCCGCCGTGAAGGAAGATAGTTATGGAACATATGAGTGTTACTCTAAGGAACGGGATTATACCAAATGTGTAAAAGCCTATAAGTTAGTCCCCAAATTAGACAACACAGCCACGTCCATTTCAGCACAGGGGGCTGCCATGGCTTTTACTGTATCGTTAATTTTTGCGCTCTGCCTCTAAAGATGATTTCTTATCTCGGTTAGATGCAGCTCCAGGCAAATTGCAGGCATCTCTTCCCTCGTTCCTAAGACGTTACCTGGGTGATGTTCTAGTTTCAAATTACAAAACGCCCTGGCTGATTAAACATTAATTCCGCAGGACTTGGCTTGGCTGTGAGCCGTAAGAGCGCTCAAACCGATATGATTAACCCACATTCTTTACGTCTGTGCTGTGGGGGGCATTTCCATTTCTTAAAGGATACATATCAATGACTGAACTGGGGAGATCAAGACAGGGAGGCGCTATATACATCAATGATGTGGAAGAGGATATGAGGTAACTGGGGTGATTTACACAAAGGCTATATATAGGCAAGATTAAACACGTAACCACATTAGCTCATTAGCACCACTCACACAATGGAGAGAATGAGGGGGAAGGCATGCGGGGTGTGACAGTATCCACCCCCCCCCCCAGCGCCGTGGGCATGCTAGGCAGATCAGAGAGGGGACCTACAGGGACCAAGCATGTTAATGGACAGAAGGGACCCAGCACCAGGGTAGACGACAGACAAAGCACTAAAACACCAAACCTGACAGGGGTAGGAACCCAGGGGCTGACATGTGACGAAACAGGACAGACAAGACAAGACCACAAAGAAGTAGGAAAACTGATCACAACTGGGAAAGAGAGAATAAGGACCAGGACTGAACACCATTGAGACACACAGGGCACATACCAGGGCAAACATGACACTCAGACAATAACACTACTGTCAGGCACTAACTGGGTAGTGACCGAAAGAGTGAGATTGTGGGGACAAGTGGACTGTAATGAGCATCCTCTGCAGGGAGTCTGGGCTGACTGGAAAATGGATGGATGGATGGATGGATGGATATTTTTCATTAAATATTTATTATTTAAAATTAATCTTTCAAAAAAGTAAATTAATATAAATGCTTACTCAGGTTCGTTTTGTAAAACATATATTTTTCATCTTTAAATTCCTGATTAAATCCAGGTTTCGTGTGTGTGTGTATGTGTGTGTGTGACTTTCTGGCATCCCTGAGCCCTGCATTTATCTGCATTGGATAAGCAATTAATATGTACACATATGCAAAGAATACGTCTATAATAAGATAAACATTGTGAATATTCACAAAGTTAGGATGTGATTCTGGTCTTATGTGCAAATATTCAGATGACGTTTTAAATTCTTTTGATCTGCACTTCAGAAAAATATGTGTTTGACATCACAAACGGAATATGAACTTGCCGGTAGGATTACCAAATTCAACTGTGTTAGGTAGTCACGGGTGGCCAATAAAAATGCAAAAATTATTATTATTATTATTATTATTATTAATAATAATAAGAAGAAGAAGAGGAAGAAGAAGAAGAAACACGATAATTCATGCTCTTTATTGGTGAATCCGAAAAACGTGAAGGTTGTACACTCATGCAGTCGGAAGTGTTATTCAGCTTCATCATTAGGGGGATAATGGTGAACAAAGCTTCACAGCTTCACACAAACCTCGGTTTTGGGGTCATGGCTCAGTGCAAGCATCTTAATATCACAAATATATCATGCTAACAATCCATAATGAACTAAACCCTATGTTCTCTATTGCTCAGTATGGTCACATATCCGTAGCGATAAATGATAAATCAAAAAGCCGCTATAGCGGTAACGATTTTGCTTTTAGCCTGGTCTGCATTTCCTGGCAAAAACACCATAAATGCCATGGGGTAACTAATTTGCAGAGGACGTTTCTGTCATATTAATAGACACTTCCTTCATCCCCATGAATTCCCTTTATACCTCCTACAACATGCTTTCTGTAAGTATGAGCAAGCTGAGTATAAATAACTAACAAAGGCTAGGACTAAATTCAAGGAAACACGGGAAACACAAGCAAGACACACCTACAACAAAGACTGTCAACATCTATAGACCCTACAAATGCACAGTGATCAACAGAGAAACTGGATAAGGGCAGAGATATATATCCTCAAGTAACGAGGACTAGACAAGGAACAGGAATTGGGCCATTAACAATTAACCAAACGCTAGAAACTAGGAGTAACGAGAAACTGGTGAGGATAACTAACAACCATTACATACTCAGGAACACTAGAATAGATTAGAAAGATGGTTTGCAGAAAATTATTACAAACTAGCTACAAACAGGAACTACAAAGGTGCAAAAACAAGGATCCATGTAGAAATACGTAATTAACATATAAACTAAACAAACCAGTGGCACAAAATACACATCTTACATGTTGAGACTGACCTCCCCAGTACGCCAGTGTCCTGCCCCGATCGTCCGCTCCTTCCGTGTGCCACACCCCCTCGTTACCCCTGTGTGGATTCCCCATGTTTACCAGCGGTTCCTGATCATTGTCATTAGTCCATTGTATTTATTCCGCGTTTCCGTTTGTTTCCCCAGTCCGGTCACTGTATTGTCAACCTGTTACTGTTTGGCTTGCTTTTGATTAAACCCTGTGTTTCCCGATTCCTGGCTTCCTGCGCTTTTCCTACGCTCCGTGGCCCCGGGGAGTAGAGAAACACACTGGGGAAAGAGCAGTGGGGAAATGGTATGGCCAGCGACACCTGCTGGCTAAATGGGAAAATGATAAACAGAAAGGAATGAGGTATTAACCTTTCCATGGTGTTGGGGTCAGCACCGACCCATTTGTAAGCTTAAAATGCATAAAAGCACCACATAGGTGTGTACTGCATCAGGAAAATCGGTTTAAAAATATTAATACGTAAAAAAAAAAATCACTAGGCAAGGCATGCCCAGATATGTAAGGCAAGATAACACCAATTCAATTTATTTATATAATTCTCTTGAGGTTTATTTTACCATTATTTTTTATTGAAAACGAGAGGTAATATTAAAAAATATTAAGTGTGTTAGTGTGGCCAATAGCTTAGTCCATCCTGTGGTCAGTGTGGATCCCAGGGTGGTGACAGGGACACTGTGCTGTAAAAATGATACTGTCTTAAAACCGAGGTCCTTACTGTCTGAGGTCAAAAAACATCCCTGGGCACTGTGCTACACAGTGGTGGTGATTTCCAATGAATTATGAAAAGCACTATATAAAATTCATCCTTTCCGGAATCATATTTGGATTTTTTTTAACAGACCCATGTTTTCTGGGTACTAGCTTAGCTTGGTTTGGTTTGGGGGCGGCACAGTGTCACCTCAAATTTCAAAGGGGTTCAAATCACACTGTCACTCGGTCAGTGTTTAGTTTGCATGTTCTCCCCAAGTCACAAGATTCTACTACTGCGGTAAAAGTACTAAAAGAAATGTTAGACGAGTAACAATGAAAATACTGAAGATAAGTACTAATGTACAACAATTTCTTCAATGTTATGTTCCACTGAAAATATTCATATATTACTTTTTGTTCTGGAATTTCACTTAGGATCCTTTTCATCAGTCCATCTTCATATTCTATGCATACATTCATTTGTCCATCATCCAACTATTTACTTCTGTCTGGATGCCAGTCCATTACGGAGAAAACATCACATATAATTCGCAGCTGTTTCCTGAAACCCTAATTTCACCATGGTTTCGTCACCGACTTGTTGAGAAATTGGAGCAACGCAGGCGAAATGAGGAATCCTTGTTTACCAGTAGTAAGTTTTTAACTTACTACTGGAATGACTTACAGGCACCTAGTTTGACGTGTGGCGACTACTATGGCAGAGGGGAGCGGCATACTATGTCCTGTTTATTTAGCACCACCTGGCGAGAGCGGAGTACTTCGGTCTGAATCAGCAGTCTAAACGCCCAATTATCAATTTTGAAATCTGCACGACCTATGGTACTTAAAACCCTACTTTCGCAATTATTTGTCGCCATCTTGTGGAAAAATTACGGTAATGCAGGTGAAATACATATTAATGTTTTACGTCCAAAACAGCTGCATTTTAATTTGGCTCGGATCAGAAGATATTCTGATCAGACAGGGGCGTCAGAAGCATTTTGAATGTGGGGGTGGGGGGGGGGGGGGACACAATGACATAAAACTAATATTTTATGTTAAATGTGGGGGGAGGGCACG
>JAODUD010000019.1:7473839-7497524 GCA_026784285.1 Stomatorhinus walkeri | reverse complement strand
AATGACATAAAACTAATATTTTATGTTAAATGTGGGGGGGGGCACGTCCCCCTCAGATTTAATGGTAGCGACGCCCGCGTGAAGATATTTTTATACACTCTGCAGAAATTTTGTGAAGGCGTGAAAAGGACACTGAAAAACACTAATATATCAGTAACTATAGGATAAATAACATGGTTTTCTCCCTCCAAAAGGACGTAATTCGTTTTTCACAGTGCTAAACCACGAAAAGGTCACTAAGGTCACCTTAACTACAGAAAAAAAGCTGAAAGATGACATGAACCCTGGTGAGGAAACACTGCGAATGCAGGTACAATAGATGGCACTACTGCAGAGACTTCCTCTGATAGTTCGTTACCTGGACTGAAATGCATCCATTAAACTGAGTATAACTTAGGAGAATACTATGTTCAGCATCTGCATTTACAGCTTGCGTTAAATTGCCATTATAGTACTGGGAAATGAATTTACTTAATTAGTGCTCTCAGGATTCACTCAGATGGCCTGGAAAAGGAACAGTATCAATGAAGATTCATTTGGCTGAAGAGGGAAGTATCCAACTGCCCTAGATCCACTTGGATAGCATTGTAGGGATGCTGGTCTGGGGCTAACAGACCATAAAAGGAGTCTAGTCTTCTAGAGATGATGAGTATCGCCCACACACCACACCTTACTGACACCACACCCTACAAATCGCCAACTAAACTTGACATTTGCATTAGCATGGCCCAACATGCCATTGATGGTACTCAAGCCCAAGTTAGCACTAGCATGCTAATCTTTGTTAGCATGGCTGGATGGGGATCAAGCTTTGCATGTGGAGGCCGATTTTGCTGGTATCTCAAAATTTGCATTTAGCATGTTAGTATTAAAATTCAGAAGTTAGCTTCATCATGGCCTAGGAAGGTCATAGAGACTCGGACAAAGTTCCTTAGATTCATCTCGTCACATAGATTAAAATATATATATATATAAGTTCGTTTTTTTTAAAATAACGCCAATGGAAAGTATGAATATAGAGGGCACACGCAGACCGGGCCCGGGGGGCAACCCCACCCCTACCCCCCAGTGCAAGGCTACCCAAACCCTAATATGCAGTTCTGTCAGTTCCATTCCATGGAATGACTGGCAATGAAAGCTGTAGTAAATGTAAATGTAAATTCCGCTACGTTTTTAATATGATCCAAAGCAACATGATATAAATTTAAGTACATAGCAAAAAAAAACTCGATAACTTCTAACAAATTGTGATGTTTTAAATTCTGCAAGAAATAAGCAATTTCACAAATTCAGACTGAGAAATTCACAAATTGCGAGACAAAATCTTTTATCATAGATGTTGGGGTAAATAATCATGGAGTATAAAGACTTCAAATGAAACTTGGGTTTACAGGATGTATGTTGTGCACTATTCTTACAGTACTCGTACATGATTTATTCTACTTGACTCCTTAATTTAAGAACTGACACAAGTGCCCGTCAGGATGAAAATATAAGGGTAGTTTATTTATTGGCATATCAAAAATACAGTGAGGAACGAACCACCCTTTGTTTTCTCGGGAGCCAAGTGAGCGAGACTAAACTCACTGTCCCTTATTTACTGACAAGCGTCTTCAACACTCAGGGGTCATGATGATATTCTACCGTGGTCTTTGTGAAGGATGACGCCTCACCAAGTGTTACCTGGCTTTTAGTGGAGCTGTTAATTAGCAGGATTGTGGTACCTAATTAGAGAAGCTGAAGCACATTATCTCTGCAAAATCAAGCCTTGCTGCCATGAAGGAAGTGAACAGGGCTTCGTATTGCTCAGTTGCATGTGGTTTCTGATGAATGAATATGAAGAGACAAGGATTCATCTTTGTTTTGCATTTTATTGATACACTACCAGTTAAGAGCCTAAACTGCAATTTTTTCTTTCAACGTTCCTGGATGACACAGCATTACAAAACATTAAAATACATAAATGCACATAATACAAGGCCTTGTAAACATTAAACCTGTGTTTCCCTTTGATTTTTTTTTTAAACAAAGTTTCTTATTTTCCTTAAACCTGTAGGAATGACATCCATCTAGAGTATCAAAAATAGTCCAGAGTTTGTTTGATCAGTAAGTAGTGTGAACAGACCGTTCCATCTTTGGTTCAGGACAAAAGCAGCAGCGGCAGACTGCAGACTGCTCGTGTTGCCTGCACAGGTCTGAATACATCCAAACCAGCCTCTGCAGCACTGCCCTGCCCGTTGTGCTTTCTGAAGCATTCTGCTATACAAGCAGCACCCTGAATGAAGTCAAATGAAGTCTTAGAGAGTACCGAAGAATGCTGTAAAATTTCACAAACTGGAGTTTGAAACTAGTCCAACAGACCAATCACATATTCAACCTTATTGTGCGTGAAACTATTAAAATCATCTTTAAAATTTTGTACATTTCAATGGAGTGAATGTTAGTTGTTTTACAATCTCAGCTTGCATAATAATCATCTATTGATGTTTTCTTTATTGAAATACAAAAATACTAAGTCATAAACCCACCCCACCAGAATAAGACCCATATAACTGAATCCTTTTTGAAAGCAACATAAACCAAAACAGACAAAAACATTTTAATCGTTCACAGGGAATTAAGTCTCCTACTTATCAGAAAATTCATTAAAGCATCTATAAATGGTCTTATTCAGGCATCCAAGTTTGTTTAAAAGGCATCAGACAGGATTTAGTGCATAGCAGGTTGTGTCTTAATTGCAGTTCTGCACAACATCCGCACACCTCTACAGTGCTGTGTCACAAGTCTCAAAGGTAACACCAAATACATCCTTAAAGGAGATGCACTAGGTCTTAAATATAACAATACACATGCAAGAATATTACTATCACGTCAGGTTAGAATCTTAAGGCAGAGAGTAAATGAAATGGTGCATAGATGCATTTACACAGTATCCCCTGAACACAAGTGGCATGAAACAGACAGGAAAGCTACACAATTCTGCAACGAAAGGTCACTCGTGTCACGCTGCATGCAAATCTTTCAGAAAACGGTTCCAGCAAACGTTCCACTATTCTTACTCAATGGCTTTCAATTAGCTCTTTCCTTTTTTTATTATAAAATTACTTTCCCTCAAAAGCACTATCGTACCAACATTGAAATAAAAATACAATACAGCAAAAATAAACAGGATTCAGTAAGGTCTGACCTGAATTTAAAGTGTTTATCGTTGATTACTGTTACACCATGATCTATATTACCATGGTCAAATTGTCGCTATGGATTTTTATGTAATTTAATCAGAGTTTAACTGCTTTCAAAGAAATCACACGGAATGGAAAGGCAGCTTGGCTAATTCAGTAGGAAACGTGAGCAAATTTGTTCTTTGTGCTATTATGGGTCATACCCACAGCGTGTGTCCCTGTGGGCTCAGACTCGGAGCCCATGATCAGAAGCTGGCTGCTTTAAATACTGCGGCTGCAAGAGTGATTTTATCATTGGGCCTTTGAGACAGACTCTTGACCCCTATTCTCCAGGGACACTAGCTGTACTTTGGACAAAGGTGTCTGTTAAATGAGCAAATTTAGCTTCATCGGAAATAAATCGTTTTCAGATTTCAAGTCTGTGATGTTTCCAAATTATAATAAATGTATTATACAAACTAGCTTAGTTATAGTATGTGTCTGTCCATAGATTCACCCGGAAGGCACGCAGGAGCAGCCCTGCAGAAGAAATATTGCCTAGAAAAGCTGTAATGGTTACCAGGAACCAGCAGAGGGCTCTGTCTCACCAACTTTTCCACCAATTTTCAGCTTTGTTAAATCGACTGACACTCACAGCCCCGTTTAGAGACATTGTATTTCAAACGACTCTTTAAAAATTCAGCAAATATCCATAAAAAAGCAAGTAACACCAAACTTGGTGAGCACTACAAAGCCTCCACAATATTTACAAATAGCTTAAAGTATTTTAAATATCTTTTTTTGTAACGTTTACAATAACTTTCGAAGTCAACTTTATAAAATTTTTTACAATTAATAGCTTTTAACATCTTTCGAAGCAACAAAATATTTATAAGGCAATTGTGCAACCTGAAGAGAGGACAAATATGAAGTCATCCATTTTAAAGTTCAAAAAAAGGATGGAATGTTGCATATTATAAACCCACTAGGAACTCCAAGGTGGAATGATTCATGATTGACCTTTGTCTTTTAGAACCAGTGCTGGTTGTAAAGTTCCACTTGATACCCAGCTGGACGAGCAGTCTTTACACCAGGGGTGCAGCGGTAAGTGTGGCTTGCAGGGGGGCGCTGTTCTGCAAATCCTTGGCTTCTCTGGAGAGAATCCCTCTAGGTTTGCTTTCGGGCACTGACCCACCGGGGCCGTTGAAAGCAGGATGGAGCGGACAGCAGGACGTCGGTGCTCCCAGTGGAGAGGATCCCTGTTCCAGGTGCAGAGTTAGCTATGACTGGCTGTGACTTGCAGCTGGAGCCTATGACATGTCACGGCCAATGATCTCATTCACTGCGGGAGGACAGAGACATGATCAGTACAGATTTACCTATAAAGTGGAAGGTGCACTACTCTTGATGGGTATTCCAGATACAGAGGAACATCCATCAATCAATCCGTCCGTCCGTCCGTCCGTCCGTCCGTCCGTCCGTCCGTCCGTCCATCCATCCATCCATCCATCCATCCATCCATTCATTCATTCAGGCGTCCACCCATCCATTTTCTGTAACCTCTTGTCCTATTCAGGGTCACTGGGGGTCTGGAGCCTATCTTGGAGGCTACAAGCACAAGGCAGGGAATAAGCTAGGGTGGGGCACCAACCCATCACAGGGCTCACACACCATTCACCCACACGTGCACACCTATGGGCAACTTGGCAACTCCAATTAACCTCAGGATGTTTTTGGACAGTGGGGGGAAACCAGCATACCTGGAGGAAACCCCACCATGACACGGGAGAACATCCAAACTCCACCACTGCGCCACCACGCCGACCCTAATGCTGCATTCCGTTTACTTTGGAGGTCGGAAGTCAGAGCTGGGAATGACGTCACACCTAAGTTAAATTAGTTTTACCACGACAAGTCGGAAAGCCACTTAGCTATAGCGGGGCACTGTTTTAAAATGTTGGACTTCCTGCTTAGCCGGATAACTGGCCAGGTACCCCAATTTAAGTGGCTTTAAATCTGACAACTTATCCAGCTAAGTAAGAAATCCCGCTTTATGAAACAGGCCCCAGTTCTAGCTTGATTCATTATTAGCCGTTGTTAGCAATATCAGGCTCACTCCGTACATACAAATACCATAGCAACACATCCACAGATAACGACTGGAATGGACTGTACTGTGTGCGAGCCACATGCAAATAAACAGTAAACTACAGCTTTAACTTCTGTCGATAAAGGCGCAGCCATTTTTAATTCTGAAGTCTGGCTTCAGGGGGTGTTCCAGTTGAAATTTCCAACTTCTGAGTTCAGTTGGAGCACAGCATGAGCTCATCTCTGCCATGGCCTTTCTAACCGCTCTGGAGTCACATCACAACACCAGTCATGGAGACATGCTCCAGATTCTCTGCTCTATTCATTCCCACACCCAATAACCACACAGACCATAATGTGGAAATGTGTCTAACTTACAATCTCAGCTGTAGCTACAAGTGGAAAGACACTGCGGTGCTGCAGTGTGGGCCAGCAGTCACAGAGCTCCCCTGCGAAGATGTGACCTTCGATAGCTTCCCGCATATTATGCCGGTCAGATCGCAATGGAAATCTTTCAGTCACTGCAAGTGGTCCACGGTTCAGGCAGATGAAAAAAATGAGGCTCATGGCAAGTTTTAACAGAATAAGAACACACTGAACTTGTTTTCTTGTCAGAAAATTGTTTTAAAAGGTTTGAAAAAGCACTGCATAAATCTACTAAATAACAATAATAACATCCATAAACATGACTATAACAATAATAACAATAATCTGTGAGCACTGTATCCCTTTTGGTGACCAGGTTAATTTAAGATACCTCTCAGCTATTGTATGTTACCCACAGAAACACCAGACCACAGACACACAGAGACAGAGACCAGATGTGCACAGACACAAAGCAGGATATGGAGATACTGACGTGTTTCTATTTCACAACAAAAGTAAAACCTACATTCAGGCTTCACAAACATACGCAGCATTTCACAGCAGCTCCAAATGTGTCTCAGTTAATATGAAGGACTCAGTAATTAGACTTACATGCATGCAGAAAAATGGCTACCAGGTAAACAACGCGGCAACACCATATCTTCTGAAAGTATGAGCTTTAATTTGTTCGATCTTTAGCCAAGTCACAGTTACACGTAACCTTTATCGTTCTGATGACAGCAACAGGCATCTTCACATGTTGCAACTGAAAGAGCTGCATCAACTTTCTACACCAGAAACTTATTAACTACCTAACTAACTGTTGGTAACTAACTGTTGAATGTCAATGACTTTTTTGTAGTCTGTCTTCGCTGCTATTACAGAGCATAAGTATGCAGACTGTTAAGTTTGTAAGAAACTGATATATTTCTACTAGTTGAAAGCTAGAGATGTTATAAATGTAACAAAACTGCATTAAATTACTCATCATTTTGATCATTTTCATTTCTTGAAGGGACTCACAGGTAAAGATGAAATTACATTTTCATGGAACCCTCAGTGGATCCATAAGCCTTAAGGTACTTCCCTCATGGGTGGCCGTCTTCATTAAGCGAGTCAACACTGACCCTGTCCAGATTGCTAACAACCATTCATATAAAGTCCAAGCCGTGGGATGTAAGGCAATTAAGCAGCTCTGTCACTTTAAGGCAGTAACATCTGACTGCTGAGTTAGGGTGTAGTCCACTTCCTGTTCATTCCTGGTCTCAGGAGGCCCATGGGCCTGATTTGGTGAGAAGACATTTGATCAGACAGACTGACTGCCAGTGATGTGGTGAAACCTGAACCCAGATGAAGAGCACCTGTACACTGATGGTACTTTGTTTACACAAGTTGGGGAAAGGCATGGGGGTTGAGTTGGCACAGCTGTTGTTTGCCAAAACGATATTAAGCCAGGAAGCTCACCGGAAAACCTGCCTCATGTCAAAGATCAGTAAGGATTATTCGGTATTTGAGACGTCAAATGATCCAACACAAAAGTTGTTAAAATGAGTTAAATGTCAATTTCTTCCAAAGTGAATAAAAATATAATGCAGAAAACAGCAGAAAACAGGAGAGGATTCATGGAAACAGAATGAATGCGTCGCTGCTGCCTCATTCTGACATATGGCTGCTGGGGTAAAAATGAGCCACCTTAGCGCTGCTGGCAGCAGAGCGCCCCCTGGGGGCAGCCCCTCCCCTAGTGCAGCTCAGCTAATCACCACGGAGACCATACTGTTAGCGTGGAGTCCTGCGTGTGACAGAGCACAGAAGGCCCGCTCTATTATTAGCCCTGGCCAGTGCTGCAACTCACGGCTGGAGCACCAACCAAAACAGGGGCATATGGCAGATGCACGCAGGATGCGGCCTGCGCAGACATATGCAGACAGCGCAGACGCACCGTCCCGTACAAGGTGATTCATTAAGGATCCAAGAAGCCTCTGAACATTTACGGCTGTGACGGGTGTAATTATCTTGACGAGAGCGTGACTGCGGCCCCTGGCGACATTTAGAGACGCCCCATGTGCAGGAGCAGCCGGGCCCACAGGAGAGTGGATCAGCACACGCTGTCACCCTGCTGATGTCACACTGCTGATGTCACACTGCGTTACCGAGTCTGAGGGCCACCGGCACGGCTCTGCACCTCATATATCACAGGACAAGGCATTGCTGCCACCACGTGTTAAGTGTATGCAAACTATAACACACGAAACACCCACGGGTGGAAAGATCACGGCTCCAGTTAGTATTGCACAGGTTCTGTGGTTTAATTAGAAATAGCAGTTAAAAGGAATAACCCAAGACAGTCAAATCAGAGGGCAAACTTACAGTACCAGAGGACCTATGTATTTCAATGCTGAGGATAGCACAGAATTACAATGGTTCACCACTCATTTACAATAAGCCACGCTTTACTCAACAGAACATTTCTAGCAGCCATGCTACCAGGCCTCACATTGCTGAGCTTGGCTCCCATCCTTGTGGCCATCACTGACCTGCTAAAAATAAACGAATCTGCCTCTTTATGCTGAGATGCCTGACAGGATGCCCACGGAGCCAGAATGTCACAGTTACTATTTATACGGCGCCACTTTGGGGAGTTTAATCCCACACGCGGCATCCAAGCCAAAGTCCAAAATTCCCTTTCGCGAAAAAGCTATGCTGCCGTCCAGAAGCGGCAGCACCGAGGAGCACGCTCCGGCCTTTGCCACATGGTGGCGCCGCAGGGATCCTAAGCCTTGCAGGTGACGGTGCCCTGCTCGTCTTTCACACCTGAACCCAGCTCATTTCTGCTTACAGACGCATTTCATGAAAAGCCTCCATTTTACGGCAACCAGGGCGAGTGCCTAGAAGCACTCCAGGCCACAATCACATAAGCTAGATCCTTAATGTGCTTCATAAATGGACTAAACTTTAAAACAAACACCTGCAAAACAACTATAGCATTATCAATTATACAGACAAAACAGATCGGAGTGCTGTATCACTCTGCAAGCCTGCGATCATAAGGTTGCCGGTTTGAATCCCAGGGCCAGCAGACTCATGCCACCACCGGGCCCTTGGGGGTCATTCCTACTATACGGTTTGCGTTGTGCTTTTAACCGCGTGTTCTGCGATTTTGAAAATGCACCGTTGCACGCATTCTTCTGCGCAGCGCACTCCCATTGATGACTGTGAAAAGTGTTTGTATGCGTTCTTTTACTCCATCTCCCCCCCCCCCCCCCACCACAAACACTAGGGACAATGATATACAATCATGGAAATGGCTAATACAATGAAAATTAAAAATGTGTAAAGACGCACAAGAACGTGGACAAACGCAAGATAAAAATGCAGAAAAACGCATGCTTAAAATAAAAAAATAAATAAAAAGCAATACGGCGTCTTGCACATACCCTTAACCCCAATTGCTGCAGGATTGCTGGTCACCAGCCAACCCTGCGATGTGACCCCCAAGTGTCGATCTCATCTGTACATGTGTCTGTGTGTTTCATGAAGAGCAAAGATGACAGGCGAAACGTCCCCATGGGAATGAATAAAGCGCTGCTATATACACTGACCTAATAGACCACATAGGCAATATATTAAGGTGACATAATACAAGTTCCGTGCCAATCTGCTAGTAAAATTTCCAAACGCTGGAAAATTTCCAAGTTCAAACTGCAAGAGAAAGACGTACGTGCAAAAGGCTAAGTCTCAGTGTCCACAATTTCCCACAGACATGCATGTCATATGTATATCACACGCATTCCCTCTGCAGATTGACAAAATCAGTGCATATTAGGGCTACACAATATTAGAAATATTTCAAATCTTGCAACGTGATTTAAAAAAATATATATATTGATATTTATAAAGCCAAACAGAACTTATTCAAAGGACTTGGCAGTGTTGCCATACTGTGAACCGTGAGTTGTGCTCAATAGTATGTAAAATATCTACATAAGACGGACGACTAATGTCTTGGTGGCCAGATATTGTTCATTTTTCTTCTCCTTAATCGTTTTTGTTATATTGCTCACAAACGCATCACACAGTCTATGAGTGAGTCTGACAGCAAGGGCAAAAACTACTATGATTGGCTAAGAAAGTGTGATGATTAAAATTGCAAAGCTTGCTAAGTTTTGTTTCCTATGGCAGAATACAAATGTTTTAGCAAAACAAATTGATGATCTATTCGGTGGATCTTACTGTGGAATTCCACCCACCCAACACAAAATTAATTTTATTGGCAAGATATCAAAATACCGGAACTGTATTGCAAAATAATGTCACTTCTGAAAATACAGTACATCACGGTATATCCTGATGGTATGAAAAATTAGATACACCCCAAGCCTGATTATCGCGTGACGTGACAATTGAATGTGCATAACATTGTGCATTAACGCTGCACATCGCCCCCCCCCCTAGTGCATAAACTGTTTGCTGGCCATATCATCTGCCACACATGAAAGCTACAGAACATTTTTCTGCTATTTAAACTAATTTTTAAAAGGAAAAATGCATTAATCTTAGAGGACTTCCTCAGGAGATGCCCTCACCGTCATCCAGCGTAATGTCCTGCAAGCCAACAGCATTGAAGGCGAGTTCCTTGTCCTCCGGCTCTTGCTTGATGTTCATCCTCTCCCCCTGGGGGGCCGGGGGGCACACCTGGCTTCCTACAATGGGACTGGCTGCTTGAGCCGAGGGTTGGCCTGAGGGCCGAAAGTGCATCAGGGGGCTGCTGGAGGTAGGTGAAGGGGAGGACGCTGAGCCGGGGGTGGGGGACTGGTATGGGAGCGACTGGAGCTGGGGTGAAGATGACCCCGAGTGGGGCGAGGACCCCATGGACGGGGGGGCCGTGCTGGAAGAGGGGAACGAAACACGGCCCTGGCTGGGCGGGTGGTAGCCCAAGGGGTGCTGCAGCTGCAACGGGGGTGGCTCCACAGGGAGGGGGGGGGGTGACAGCGGCGCTGCCGTTGGGCAGTGAAAGGCCAGAGAATGAAACTGTGGGGTAGCGGGGATCGGGGGGGGGCCGGGAGCTGAAGGGGAAGCAGGGATCAGGGGCTGGGAGGCCGAAGACTTGGTTTGTGCGGAGAGCGGCTGGAAGGCCGGAGCAGGGGCTGTGCTCAGAGGAACACTGGGCTGACAGCTATTCATCAGGCTGTGTGGGAGGGCCTGGTATGGGGGCCTCGGCTGCGGCCCCGGGGGGGCCGGGAACGCCAAGGGCGGCCTGATCAGTGGACAGTCAGGGCCCGGGGGAAGCCCGCAGCATGGCGGCTGAGCCAGGAGCTGGAATGAGCAAGAGCTCATCTGAGAGTACAGAGCCTGGAAGGATGGCTTGCCAGGCAGCAGGCCGCCGGGCTGGGGCAGGCCGCCGGGCTGGGGCAGGCCGCCGGGCTGGGGCAGGCCGCCGGGCTGGGGCACCGGATCAGGCGGCAGCAGAAGAGCCCTGGCTGGGTGGAGCCCGGGAATGCTGGTGGGTCGGGCCTGGGGCAAGGAGGTAGATGGCAAGTCCTCTTCGTCTTTATGTTCCTGTTTCACTGACACTAAACAGAAGAGAGACAGAATAAGGTCATCATCCTGCCACCGTGTCATTCTGCTAAAGAAACACATTCTGAAAACAAAAGCAGGAAAGTGGCCTGAAGGTGACAGAGACAATGATAACAATAATTAACACCTTTTTGGGGATCGGCAGCAGTAAGTTATCACTGCAAAACAGTCAGACAAGAATCCCACAGCGACGGATTCCTTTTGCAGGTGCTCAGCTGGGTTCAGGTCCTTGTCTTCAGTGGTCCAGCTGCTTTCTACAATCAGGGGCTTTGTATTGTAAACTGGCATCTTTAAATTGCCCATAGTCTATGGGCCCTATAATGAACTGGCATCCTGTTCAAGCTGTTCCCCTGCCCTGTGCCCTATACTACTGGATGGTATGGTACTGAATAAGCTGCTAGTAAATGGATGACTTTCTTTATATCCATTTCCTGTACCCGTTTGTCCTATTCAGAGTTGCAAAGGCCTACAGCCTGTCCCGGAAGATATGGGCGCAACACAGGGAATATCCCGCGGCAGGGCACGGATTTCTTTATTTCCTCTTATATAAATGGTTATTAAAGAATGCATTGTGCTAATTGTGGAATATTTTCTGATGAATTCCATGTCATTACAAATTATTGCATAGTAGAAGTTTGCAAGCTCTTAATTTTAATATTAATCTTCGGTGGCTGAAAGGTGCCCAAATCTCTGCATAAGCCCTTCACACATAGCTGCTGAGCTGAAGGGAACGTGCCGCAGGACGAGTCAGAAGGCGAGAGGACGTGTGGGCAAACCGAAGGCACCGCTGGGGTGGGCAGTACCTGGCAGGTAGGTGAAGCGCTGAGCCTGGCTACGCTTTCTCTTCCCATTGCACGCATAGAAATGCACCTGAACGGCAGAGGCGGCGGCCTTGCTGTAGTATGGGGGAACCTCCACCACAATGTTACACTGCAAACAAAGTGAGAATTCAGTCTATTCCAATGCATTAAGGCTGGATGTCTAAACAGAAATGATTTCACATCTCTGATTTTTTTTGTGCCAGATAAAGTAGGAAGTATTCCATTGTCTAATGTTACATGACATTCTTTAATGCATTATCACACATACACTTGTGAGTATTTTTTTTTTACTCACCCCTTGACTTTTCTCTCGTATTACTCTTGCTTCAACTTCCCACTGAGCACGCCCATCTGGAAGCGGGGATAAAGGAGCAATATGCTTATGCCCAGCAGAGTGGACCAATACATGACATGAATTGTTATAAATACATTGTAAATACCATTAGATCTGACACAGGAATCTTTAATAACTCAAAGCTTGGGCACTTCGCAGAGGGAGTCTTTTTTCATGCACAACCTATACAAGACTAACTGTGGAAACTGGACTTTAATACTGCATTATTAAATGGTAACTCAGTTCTCAAACTCATCAGAACTCAAATTTCTTAAAAGTCAAACCAACTAGTTTGAAAAAAAAATGACCTAGAACTCGATCTGAATCTCAGAATTCAAACCATGAACACCAACCTAAGATAACTTGTACGCACGGGGAAATGAGTCACACGGCATGTCTCTCAGCGGAAACAAAGGGTAACACTTCAGTTTCAGCCTCGCATTTGCTGTGATAGCATCGTTTGTTGGTGATAGTGTTTTTTTTTTATTGAAAATACTGTATCAGGTAATACACTGTACTTTATAACATTTTGGTAGCTATTGCTCACAAAAAAAATTACACAATAGCTGTACAAATGTTACAACCTAAAAGTTTGTGATTTATGAACAAATTAACGAATACAGAGTAATAATAAAAATAAACAATGGACCGCAGGGCATTATAAAGAAAATACTCTTCTTGTTTTATCCAGTTCATTTTGTGTTTAAACAAAACCATATTTAGGTGTAATTTTTAGGGGCCGGGAATCAATTAATTGGTTTTCCATTTAATGTGAGTATTGTGAGACAATGATTGTGTTTTAACGTAGGTTAGACCCACAAAATCTTGGGGTAGCCTGCAGAAACAATGGATGCGTTACCCAAGGTGAACAATCTCCATTTTATATTTTTGCCCAGGGTCTAAGCCTGCAAAACAGGGGCCCTATGTTCTCACTTCTCTTTTGGCCCCAAAAAATACCTCAAGTGTCCCACTTAGGGCTGGTCAGATAAACTCAGATGTACAGGCAGAGGACCAAGAGTAACAATTTCCCTTGAGATTAAGGTAATTTTACATAATCATATCGAATCTAATCAAATTCAATCCAGTCCAATCCAATCCAATCCAAGCCACATTCCCTGGGTGAGCCACTATTTGTGTTTGTCAATCTGCGGCTTGCCGTTACAGATGGACGCATGACTATGGACCTCAAACACTACAAGAGAACCAGCACAACTGTCAAATGGTAACATGAGTGAGAGCTAAAGATCAGGATAGAGAAATATCACCTGGCCCCTTCTCCAGGAAGATGACTTTGGTCTCGGGGAAGAAGTTGGAGCCGGCGATGAGAACCTCCTCCCCTCCATCAACAGAGCAGCTGTTCGGGCTGCTCTTCTCCACATGGGGTAGTTCCTGCGCAGAGCGCTGGGCTACAGCAGAAGCCAGTTACATGGGACACCAGACAGAGAGATGAGGGATTTTAAACAGGCATAGAGGGACAAGACGAGATGGAAAGATGAGGGATTTAAACCAGAACTTTGTATTTTCGGGAAAAATGTGCATGTCGTGTGAAAGGGAGATTCTCCAATAAAACTAGAGATACATACATACTTATTTAATTTTTAAAAGTGCTTATTTCATGCGCCTGGCATTTTCAGACTGAAATCTCATTTCATTACATAAAATCTGGGCAGCTCTATGGAGGAGCATTTATCAGCAAATCTGTAAAAGCAGATAAGAACCATTTACCATCAGCACACTTTTCATTGCATGAGCACATGCACGCAGAAAATCAAAAAACATGCATGTTAACACAACCAGGCACACAGCTGACCCATTTTTGTGTATAACAAACATACCTGCAGTTTAATTTAATAGAGCACCTGCACTTTGGAGATATAGAATCAATTGATACAGCCCCACTCTAATCTGGACTCATCTGGTGCACATGGATGTCTGCAATTGTATGCGCAGCTTCTGCAGCTCAATTGTTTCGACAGCATGTGTCACATACAGAGGCAATCTATTGGTCTGACCCTAATGTCACTACTCTGTTGACCATAGGATTTGAAAGAGCGCGACACACGGCGCCCGGCATACCGGCGTGTGCGTGCACGGTCTGGATGGCGGCTTTAGGATACTCACAGCACTCGACGGGGACTGAGGCTGCCTGCAGAGACAGCACTTTCCCTGCCGGCTGCGGGATATGAACCCGGAACACCACCCGGACTCGGGTGTTCTTGCGCCCGATGTCGGTCTCCCCCTTCCTCAGCTCGATGTCCGAATTGCGCAGCTTCAAAATCCCAGCACAGTCGATGCTATGGTGGGACGGGCGCACAGGACACAGAGATCAGCACTAAGGAAAACACACTCTACACTGCACAGGTCATGAGAATATCTCATTTAAATCTACTGAATGTAAAATGAAGTTAAGGGAAATTGTGCTTCAGACTCAGGTGACCCAACAGTGAAAAGAAGTATTCAATTAATGATGCAAGATACATTTATACTAGGAGTGTAACGAATGCCGTATTTGTACTGAAAATTTCCTGTACGGGTCTTTCAGTTCAGTACGCACATGTACCGAATAAATGCAACAAACGCGGAATGTGTGTGTGTGTGTCTGTGTGTTTCCCGCGCAGATGAAGCCGCACCATGATACATTTCCAGGTACGTCCTAATCTGAAGCTGGAACCTGTTAACGTGAATACAAGTACAGCGCAAGTATTCGTGTTGTACAGTTCAAATATGAAGCTGAAAGTTGCTAATGTGAACTCAGTACAGATCAGGTACAGTTTATTTTCTACATGTGCAACTTCAAGGGTATTTATTTAATTTTTCTTTACTTGAATGAACATTTATTTTGATTTACTTTTAAGTAAATTTTAGTTTTTTATTAGTAGGTTGCAGCAGTATTGACAGATACTTTTAAGACAGTCAAACTTTGTTCAGTAAACCACTGTCTAATAAAGAAAAAAAGAAGCATTTTATGTTATGTTTATTTCACCCCCTCTGCACCGAAAACGTACTGAACCGTGACTTCAAAACCGAGGTACTTACTGAACTGCAATTTTTGCGTACGTTACACGGCTAATTTATACATATATTTATAATTAATGGTTTGGGCAGCAATGCTGTTTTATACCATCACCATGTGCACTGACATACTGGCAAATACCTGGCTGACATATTATTTTCTGGAAGCAGAGGGATTTCAAGAACTTTAGTGCTGGAGACGATGATCTCCTGGCTTGTGGTGGCAACCGTCTTCCCGGTGATTCTGTGCACCTGATAGAAGGCATGTGGTCGAAGGTACCGGTCGTCGGCAGTGCCGATGAACATTTGCAGGCTGACTGGCTTTTCATTGTAGCCTATAAGCTGCAGCAGAAAAGACGATGAAGATGAGTGTGAGCAGCATCCATCCATGCCCTCCTACGGGCAACACCAAATGTGCAAGAAGCCAGCTGTATGTAAAGCACTTTGAGACAATGTAATGTTCTGAAAATGAGCGATGGATGGATGGATGGATGGATGGATGGATAGATGGATAGACGGACAGACAGACAGACAGACAGACCTGAGATGGTTCATAAAACAAATTAGAGTCCAGCTTTGCCAAGTCCAACCTAACATATCATTAAAGCAAACACCTGGGACAAAATGGAGACAGAATAAGGCAACAAAAGTTTAAAAACAACCCATGCATGAACAATTATCTGTAGTACATCATATACTTCAGACTCGAAGACAACACCACTTATTTACATTTACATTCATTTAGAAGTGACTTGTGTCCAAAGAAAAGTACAAGCAAGGGAGACAGTACATTATAATGATACATTATTCCATGGGCAGCACAATACTCAATAATCTACAACCAAATGTTCTAACTGTGTATCAGGACAGTAGCCAGGGCCTGTACTACACATGTGAGGTGAAAGGGAGAGACGAACAGGCCTTCACTGCCACGACCATCCATAAAACTGCTGCTGTTGCAGATGAGAAAACAAGACCCCCGTCGACTGGACCCTGGCATACAGTGCTGTAAGGGGCACTAACAGCACATGCTGCCAGATGTCTCCACTGGGGGCTCAGTGTTAAAGACAGAGGGGCTCAGGCCCGGCACAGTCTCTAAGGCTCACAGCTCACAGGCCTGCATTCTGTCTCACAGGATAATGAGACAGTGACACCCTGTCATTTACCTACCGGGCCGAGGTCTGAGCATATATTTAATTTTTTCACAAATTTGACATTTGTGGCTTTGAGAGTCGACCATCAACAATTAAACGTGAATATTTTTGAAAGCGTGCCAAAAGATTACACCAATAACCAGATGACCTGTAAGCTAGAAATAGCTAGGCTGGACCAACAATATGATTTGGATCACATAATATAAATACTAGCATTATTTAATATCTGTCACTGCAAGTGTGTACCGTGTCTTTAAAAGTTATTTTTGTTTTTAGAAATAAACGTACTCAGAAAACTATTCTTAGCATAACTTAGCATAATTATCCATAAAGGTTGCAAGTAAACTCAGAGGGTACATTCAGAGAATTTAGCAGTTGGTGCAAACTTAGCTTCAATATTGGGAGTAAAATCCACAAACATTATGAAGGGTGTCACTTAAAAATATCCTAAACCTCATTAAAATTGGGTCATATTATTATTTCACTTCCAAGTTCCACAGAAGAGTCAAAATAAAAACTTAATGTGACAGCAACTGAACCCAGGGGCCCCGGGGCCCCACCATGAGGCCCCAGAGTGGTGTCCATGAATGGCCAGGGCACTGAGCGCAGTAAGACAGCCTCATAATTTTGACCCTTGAAGGCACCGGTAGCTGGGTTCTCATTGGCCCTGGCAGTGAAACAGCTGAGGAGCCGTTTCAGTGACTGAAAGAGACTCTTTTGAGTCTTCATACTGAGGAGACTGAAGGGGGCGCCGCACATAGGGAACTACAGCCTGATACGTGCAGTGACAGCACCAAGTCAGGGCGCACAGTTCAAGGCTTGCGACTGATACAAATACTCCAGGCATAACCCCATCGATATGGCTGTGCAGAGCTGCTTATATGTAATATGGACCTTAATGGCAAGTAAATCTTAATTTAACACGTTAAAGACAGTGACCCAAAACCATGGTGACTATATATGTGTGGTTAAAACATAAATATTTGCTTTCTATTTATTAGATTGATTATTGACAAATATACCCATCCTGCCTCAGGTAGAACATGTGGGAGAATTGGAAAGACCAGGGAGCTACTCCCACCTGTCGAAGCGTCGAACGATCAATCACACATATATGTACATAAGTACTTGAGAATAACAATACTGCTGCAACACTGACAGTAATAATAATGTGATGGATCTAAGACTTAAGTAGGTCTGCAACAGCTAACCGATAACGCAGATGGTCATGGTCGCCACATGCGTACATGACTTACCCCCTGGACAGTGTAGCGGTAATACCACGTACCTCGGTAATTTGAAATCATGTTGACAAAATTAGCTGGAAACCCTGGGCTTGATTTCAATCGGCAAGATTGCAGAATGCCGAAATAGCATTTGCTTTTGAAAACACTGTCAAAATACAGTATTCTGCAGTGTGAAGTGCTATCGTTGACAAACTAAATATGGCAGACATGACAGATCTTTGTTTCTATGGAACTTTCTCTCTTTAAGCAAAGATGATTTTCTACACACTGTAAAGCTTTCGTTAAAACTGTGACTTAAAAAATACCTAAATAAAGCTTTTCCACTTGTCTTTTAACCCTGCATTTTGGCCCAACTCATCCATTGGTTGATTACCGGATCACAGGATTAATCAACAGTTATTGTTATAACAATAACTTTTTTGCAGCCCTAGATGGCAGATTTCTTTTTTGTAAGACCAAACGGACGAATTAGAGACGAAAGGATCATGGCAGAGCACAGAGGTAAAACACCTGTCACCAGTATATTAGGACAGTAGATGGAGTCATCATTGCCTTTTAAAATGCTTTGAAAACATGATCGCAGCAGATGGAGAGTAAGAGCTGATGAATCTGCAGTTATATTAAACTGGTGACATTAATACCAGTCAGGGAAAACAGTTGCATGGCCTAAAGGCTAAAATAGTAAACAAACTAAAATAAAAGTGTTGGATAATATTACATATGGGGCTCTATATAAAGCCGGCTTGCATCTGTCGCACAGAGCCAGAAATAGTATTAAGTGACTCAGTGAGGAATAGCAGTGATTGCAATGTCTGATGTTTACTGAATAAGAACAAAGGCCCCAAACGCGAGCTCCCTAACCTAACCCCCCCAACCCCTCCCCACCAGAACACAGCACAGGGCTAGCATGTGCATTGTCAGAGCATGTGTTAACCATTCCCCTTTACTCACAGGCACATAGTGATTGACGCAGGAAGCCTGCCTGGCTGTGTCTCTGTTTTGCCACTGTTGCCATGGCGAGGGTCAGTGCATGCGCAAGTGAAAATTCCAGCCACCGGGGCCAGGGACTCAAGGTCACGGGCAAATGCGGCTGCTTTCCTGGGCCCCCGCACTCCTAGGTACCATTACTGCATGTCAGCGGAGCAGTATTTTAACTGGAAGGGGGTTTGAACAAGGTCAACACACAGAAGCACAAGGACCTGCAGTCGCGCCTCATCAGGGCGGCCGGCTTCTTCGCAGGAAAAGGCTGCCTCTCCCTTAAAGCCGACATGCCCTTTAAAGACACATCAGTTTTAGGTTTGACTCCAGCAAATCACAACTTGATTATATAAGGAATGATAAAGTAAGATCCATAACCTCAAACTAACCTCAAACGTGCACTTTGCGAACATTTAAACTGAGAAGCATGCAATTGCCAAACAGCGGCAGATTTTTATATGAACAATACTGATAAAGACTGGCTATTATGAGAACTCACTAAGGACTAATGTATAACATTGTATTATGGTCTGTATTTTAGTATTTAAATATTGTTATTGTCTTCTATTCATATGCTTTATTTATTCTATTTACATACATTTTGTTGCCTTGTGAAAGTGCCAAACAAAATTTTGTTGTGTAATTATATCCATCCATCCATCCACCCCATCAAGGGGTGTGTGAAGATGCATTCATACAACATGAGGAACTGATTATTAATATAGCGATTCACTGCGGCAATATCATATGATAAAATCAGATTTTTTGGGGAATAACAAAGGATAAGTTCACGTGCTGTGGGTAGATGCAAAAAGAAGTAGTGCTGGCCCACACATTTCCAAAACACAAAGCATGCACTGCCCGATTTACACCCATAATAAGAACCAATTATTAGATTTTACAAGAAATGGCTTGCGTTTTTGCGTCTTCAGTGTGACATTTCACAGTGCGGGCACCCCACAGCACAGACTGAGGACACACGACACCGGTGCGTTAGGGGGTGGGACGGCACCAGATGCTACACGCTTCACAGACATGAAGGGATCATACTTACAGAAAAAAATATATATATTAAACATATTAATTACACCAGAACGATACTCCTGCTAGACAGGATATGGGCTTACAAGTCGTCTAGCCACAGTTGTCCTGTGTATATTCACCTGAGTCTGGCTCTCTAGTTTGCTCCGAGCAACATTCTGCATGTGACCTACAAGCAGAACGCGGTAAATGTATGCAGCTGTAGAGCGAGTGACTTTCTGCTATGGCTTTAATAAGATGGATATAAACTGTACATTTACAGACTACACGTCTTAATGATAGGAGACCAAATGTGGTTTTAAAACAGGTCATACAAGACTTGAATTGTAATATTAAGGCTAATACTGAAAGCAGGCATATGTATTGTATAACTTACCAAGTAAGATGACATGCATGTGTATAGAGCACTGTGAGAATAAGTAGTTCTCTTTTCCAGTTAAGCTTCTTCAACTTAAAACGTTTAAGTTTTGTATATCATTTCAGGCCTTTCAGGTCTGTTCAAAACTACCAAAGAAGCACACAAGTACTGCAGGCAACATCAGACTGGAAAGCATCTCACTCTGAGACTGGCCTCAACCCCCATCTCAGTGTGAGGACGGCGGCCAAACACAGGCGCTCACACTCAGACGCGGAGCCTCCTGGAACTCCTGCCTAAGCACACCGCAGCAGCAGCGGGACAAAGAGCGGAGCGCGGGGCATCAATAATGCACTCCCCCCACCTGCGGGGGTGTCTTACACTTTCATCAGGACAACAGCACCCTTCCAAATTTCAGCTTCAGCGGGATTCAACCAATAAGAGTAACAAGCCAACCTGCATGCTGTTCACCCGACACCAAGGCCAATCACAGGCCAGCCCGTGACAGTGACATCACACAGGTGATACCTCGGGCTTGCCAGCGTGTGACAGCGAAGAGGACAAAGACACTGCAATGGCTTTAGGGATATCTGTGCATCACACAATAACCATCCCAGATCTGTGATAAAACAGCCACGTTTTACAGGAGGGGAGACCCACCAAACGTAATGTCTCTCAATGTGCATGAAGCTCACGTGTGATTATGGGGGATTTTGTCCCACAGGGTGCAGACTATGTGCACACAGTTATGCCCAACACTAAAACATCCAATCTGCTCTCCAAGCCTGAGCAGACCTCAGCAGGAGGTGTTCCAGAGCCACTCACCTTGACCACCGGATGCCCCCCCGTAGATGCCTTGACGGCTCCCCGGCTCCCCTCTGTTTCATAGTGGGCCCGGTGGTGGGCCTTGGGGTGCACCTCGATCTTCAGCTCATACTGGCCAAACTGGCTGGGTAGGGGCCAATCCAGGGGCGGCAGCGAGGACGCCCTGTAAGGGAAACACACAGTCGCTGGCTCAGGGGATTCGAAGTGCGGGACTGAGCAGTGGTGTGCAAAATCCAGTGCGCAAAACACTGCTAAATACCTCGCTCATGCCTACAGTGCATGCTCCCAATAAGCAGTAGCACTCGTGTTAACTAGCCACTTTACAGGCACAGAACATTAGCACAGTGTGTGTCAGGGCCTGACCCCCACGCGCACTGCTGCAGAAAAAGGGCAGGGAGAGACTCCCAGCTGCGTCTGGCACTGTCGCCACGCAGGTGTGTTCCTGGTCTATTTACAGCCCGGAACAGCCGCTTCCTGTCACGCTGCAGCAGCAATATGGCACAGGAACATAACGGCTATTTCACAAAGCCTGCAGACACATCCAGCTCGTTCCACAAGCAAACAAAAACCTGTTTAAAGAGAAAAATGCCACAACTGCTTAGTTGGTTTTGTTTAGGTTTTTCAATGATTGCAAGTTAATGTAAACTAAAATAAAAATTATCTGCTCCCATTAAGGAGATTTGGCTTCTATTGAGATCAATCAGGCTGATCGTCCACACGCACGTGTGTTGAAAGATTCGGCAAATACCACCAGACTAAACTGCTCTTTTATACAGAAACTACATATAGTTTGTCACTGGATTTCAGGAGCCAAAATTTCTCATTAACCACAGCAAAGGTGCCAGGCAGACAGTCCCGGGACAAAGAGTCTGAACCTCCTATTTGCCACAATTCTTAACCGGGACGGCTGAAAAAGTGTGCATACAGCCATTACTGATTTTCAGGTGGAAGGAACGGGATTCGGAATGCTACGCTTTCGACTGTACTAATTTTTTAGGGACTGAGTTTTTGGCAAGCTCGAGAAAAGTTTGAACTTCAATTTCCACAAAGAGACAATCAATTTTTTAGCTATGAAAAACAATTTTCATAGCTAAAAAAATGCTAATTATAAAGATTCCAGCTAACAAAACTCCTATCAACGACCCAAAGAAAGAAAAAATGGGAGATGCTTGTGGAAACTTTGGAACTTATCTAACATGGGCCAGGAAGTTTCCTTGCAAGTTCTCCAGCCCCAGAAACTTGGGGTCACTGGCATCATGTGAGCCCCCATGTTCCATTTCAGCCAAAGCAGTCTCAGTCCATTGTGCTGTGTTTGGGCTGGACTGTGTCATTGAAATATTTGTTTCTGCTCTATATTTTCTGAGATATAAATGTTTGTTAAGATGATGACACCACCATGAACCTCCCCCCCCCCACTGGCATCTGATTTGGAACAAAGTCTCATTTGTGCCGAGTCCGTGCCACTTAGAAATGGTTTTTGCTTTTATTGTTTCTGATTATATTATTGTTTGGTTTGTGCAGTTACATTACATTGCCCTATTTTGCCCATGCTCACGATTAAATTCCCCCAGGGGGAACACCCCCCCCCACCAATCATGAAAATGTACCAGGTGGGGGCATATCACTGGTACGGTAAGTGGGTTTTAAGGTGACGTGGACAAGTGTGCCACATACAATGGCATGGAACATTACGAATAAACAATTATCACCTTTTTCAGTAGGTAAATCATGCACAGACCTAAACGGTGTGTTGCTACAGTATGATAATTAACATGTCATTTTGCCTGTACTGTAAATTATAATACTCTATGTGTATACTGTGCTTGCCTGTGATCATTGATTAAAATCTTAAAGTTAAATATAATTTTTAAAAATTATATTTATGAACCTATGAAACAGACATTGAAGCACAAACCTATTTTGCACATTTTAATGAAAGCAGTAATGAGTAGTTATGCGATATACATAGACAGAATATATACATATAGCTATGGTCATTTCCATTTATTTTAATCATCAAAACAAATGTGCCCCCACAAAACGTTACAAAATTTTTTTAAACAATAAAATGATGACAGTAGAAGCAAAATATGGACAAAGGCTATACTTAAAATTCAGACGGGTGCCGGCAGCTGAGAATCCGAATTTCCTGAGCTCTATCCTAAAATGGGGTATGGGCTCGGGGCTGACAGTCTACAGCATAGTCAAGAAGGCATCGGACATTCCACCTTTTGTTTATACGAGGAACGAGAGCATGAGCACTATGCAGTGATCTTTTAACGGCGTAAACCAAAAGACATAACTCAAATAACAGCACAGACATTTATAAATGGCACAATGCAGCACAGACAATGGAGGCCAGTTTGGCCTAACCTGGAAACTGATGTGGTGCCAACTTACGATGGTGACATCATCATGTAAACAAATATTTATATCTCAGAAATTAAGAAGCACAAATGAAAATTTGAATAGAACAAACATGGCACGAACGACTGGGACTGGTTTGGTTCAAATCAGCAATTTCAGGGTGGACTGGAGGTCACATGTGTCATGAGTGCAAACAGATTTAATGATGCCTGATGTCTGTTTATGGGTGATGTGTGTGTGCACATGCTCACAAGAAGCACAGCTGATCATGACATCATCAGTGATGCGGCTGATGAGCACATGCTCACAAGAAGCACAGCTGATCATGACATCATCAGTGACGCGGCTGATGAGCACATGCT
>JAODUD010000019.1:7417854-7467483 GCA_026784285.1 Stomatorhinus walkeri | reverse complement strand
CCCCAACGGCAGCTCCCATCCCCCCCCCCCCCCCCCAATAGCTGTAGTTGTACACTATGAATCCGGTCGGTGTCTATCTGCTCCCCCCCCATAAAGTTGTAAATCTTGGGGAACACTGAGCTGGATTGAGATTAAACGTGGGTGGTGTCTAATTTTTCATGCCTCCCAGGTGTTATACTGTAGTAAACAGTATTTTGATGGTATTTTCAAAAGTAACACGATTCCGGTATTTTGAAATCTAAAATTAGCGGTGGTAGGTGAGGCTCCCCCACAATAAAATATAGCCAAACCATGGTATACCCAGAATTCCACAGTTTACCACATTAACATAATACCACCAAAGCCTGATTGAGATCTTTATTGCTAAAACATTTTTACTGTCATAGAAAACATGTGCTCACCAAGCCAATCAATCAGTAACGTCCCTGCTGTCTGACTCACTCATAGACAGTGTGGTGCAGTAATGCAAAGTTTTACAAAATGAGTAAGCGGGAGAAAAGTGAGCAAAAAATGTCACCAAAACACTTTCGCCTTTTTCTGTGTGGAAATGTCTTGGATTCCGCAGAGACATATTGAGCAAAAACAAGTGACTTGTCAGCACTACGGCAACACAGCCAACGTATCTATTAAGGGTTCACAGACAATGGCTGAATCAGAGTATTTTACAAATGTAAGATACAACATGTATGAAATAATAATGATCTAGCTCAAAAATCTGAACCAATGTGGAACCTTCAAAAGGCTCATTCTAAAGCACTGTTTTCTCACTTTTGGGTCATTTGATTTTCAGACTCCACCCCCTTTGGGTCGTGACTTACTGACCAAGGAATAATATAGACCCTGACTGCTCATTAAAATGTAGCTAATATAGTACACAGACGACAGCATGAGCAAGCCCTCTTCTGAAGGGAGGCGCGTCCTCCTGAAAGCCCACAGCGCGTCTGTGACCCATCACATGAAGCAGGGCGGCATCCTCCCAGAGAAAAGAAGGGAAAAGGCAACTGGAACCTCCACGGAGTTCCTGAGGTCATGGTGTCCACTCATTTGCCAGCCTTATGATGTAGCACAGCTAACAGTGGCTTCAATTACCCTAAATTTAAACTAGATAAATGCCAGACATAGCTATGTGTGCTTCAGCCAGCTAACGCTCTCTTACTCTCTCATGCCAGGTGAAGCACAAGAGCTGCCTTGTTCCTAAACAGCACAGCGACCAGAAGAGAGGTAGCTAACTCGGAGACCAGCGAGTCTACAAATTTCATAACTGAGAAAAACAAATTCATGGACAGGAGGTAAAGCACTGGATGACAACCCAGCATTTCAAAGGCATTCATGGTCAAGTCCTAAGACGCCCCAGCAGAACTGCTTCGGAAAAAACCCACCTATTCAACGCTAAACAACTTGACTGAAAAGGAGAGTGTCTGCAATAATGAATATTAAAGTAATCAGCCGGGACACAGAATCAGCCCAAATATTCAATCACTGATGCGGGGAGTCTGACAACTTTCAGTTCCCTGCTATACAGCCACATGGTCTGTCTGGGTTAATAATTAATACAATGCAAGAGCACCAACTTCAATACCAGGCAAGGGAGAGGTCCGCTCAGGGCACGGGAGGGAAAATCGGCAGCCCCAGAACCACTGAGGGCATCGAGCATTTCCCTTTACAAAATACTTAATGGAAGCAATGAAGAACACATTTAAACTGTGCATTTTAACTGCTTTGCAACTGGCCCAGCTATACAGATATAAAGTGCATAAAGACAAAGATCAAAACCCAAGCTGAGGGAGCGAGAGGAGAAGAGAGACACAGAGGAGGAGGAGGAGGAGGGGGGGGGCACTCACCTGCGGTTGTAGCACAAAGCATTCTGCAACCTCTTCTGTTAACAGCTTCGCGAGGAACTCCAGAACTCCTTTTCTGACAAAAGTGTAAAAGTTGCCGTCTCCCTTAAGGTACTCTCACCAGGAGCTCAAAATAGTTCACCATGAGAGCGATGTAATTTCAGTCTTTCCCATGACTGGCAAGCAGAGAAATGGACAGTCAGGTGTCCAGATACACACTTCACTGAAAGTCAAGGACTTGCTCCAAAGTTTGTTTCCCTCACTTTGATTAAATATGACCGATTATTATGCATGAAACCAATTTCTTTAGCCAAAAGTAACCTATGAGTAACTAACAAAAAATAAAATAAAATAAAATCTTACATTGAAGAATTTGTTTAAGCTTGTTTAAACAATTAATTTTGTTTAATCTACCTTGCGTAAAAATGAGTCTTTCAAATTCCAGACAGTGAAAAAGGTACCTCGTGTCTCTAAACTACGGCTATGGGCCATGCATGATCAGACAGGTTGCAGAAGGCAGACAAGCAAATGTGAGTGAAAAGAGCTAGAGCAAAGTAGAGGGTGTGAATGGGAGAGAGGGAGGGATAGAGGGAGGGATAGAGGGAGAGAGAGTGCACACTCCAGCATTTCTCCTGCTCCAGCACCACAGGGCAAGAGCCGCCAACTCCCAACTGCCTAAATTCCAGCAGGATCTGAGTGGTACATGACATGCCCGAGCAAATCAAACTGGGAGAATGTTATTTAGCAGCTGAGACTCTGACCCAGGCACTGCTGCTTACCTTGGCTGGACCTGGCAGCACCACATCCCTGAACATTCCTCCCTTACAATGCACCCCAGGTCTGAATGTCAAACCTACAACTTCTGGAGAGCAACGTGCAGACCCGATCTACCAAAAAATCTCAATGGCCACATTAATTCAAACAGACACTTTTTTTTTTTAACAGTGACATTTTAACATTTCGATCCATTTCTGAAAGCATAGTAAAGAAAATCGAATGCATAGGAGTCAATACTTTACGATGATCCTTTACATATAACTCATTTACCTGACAGTTTTATCTGGTAGCAATTAACAGTAGAGGGACGGGTTACTTTAAAAAAAAAAACATTTTTGCTACGTAGGATATCACCTTATAGCCTTCATATTGTTAGTGCAACATTCTACTAGTTGAGCTACGTCTACCTTACTCCTGCTCATACTAAAAAACTGCTGGTTTTCCCCATCTCTTCAAAAAGCAGGTTGCATTCGGAGGCGAACATTACCTTGTGGTGACTTACTATCATGAGAAGCATGTGATTCACAGCTGAATAAATGGAGTACTAGATTAATTAAATTCTCTTATAATATTTACAAGTATAGCTACACTGGAATGAAAATTAACACTAACTTAATAGAATACTGCTAAACTAAAGGATAATATGAGAGGACTTTGAAGTTATCCCTTCATATTAAGCAACCAGGCATTCTATACGGTGTATCATAATACTGTCATAATAAAAAAGAAAAAATGTGCAACCAAAAACAGTCAATACAGTTGCTTGTTTGGATAAACTGCTTATCAGGCTCTTGCAGTTTGATACTTTGGTAAGTGGTTAATTATCCCCGTTGAAACAGATACATGTAAGGGTTTAATTATGAACTAATACACCTGCATAATTTGTAGGTAGCCAAAGGTAGAAAAACTAAAATATTCAAATATCAACAATAAACATAAATCTGAGGAAATCTATCAAGTAGGCCCAGCTTTTACAAGTATCCCCATATCAGGGATGGATTATACACCCAGGACATGGGGGGAGATGTGTTGCTAAGGCAACTGCTGGTAAATTTAGAGGTTATTAGCTAGAGGAGAATTATCATTTTTGTCCACTCAGCAGAATCAGTACATCATCATCATCATACATAGATTACAATAGGTTCAACTTCACTGTCATTGAACAAAGTACCAGTAATAAGCAGATGCAAGCTGAGCATTCATCACCTCCATGCTTCATATGGCTTTTCCTAATGAGGGCTGCAGCGCAGCACGGTGAGCACATCAGGCTCGACTTCTTTCTCCATGACTACAGATCACTGCTCATTCCAGGGGATCCCAAGTTCCCAAGTTCCCCCAGGGCCTCCACCAATGGCTGACCTGCTAGCGTCCTTATAAAATGTCCTGACCTCCTCCTCTGATTCCTCGCGATCTACAGGATCTTCACTGTGTCTTTTTGGGCAATTGTACATGCGAACCTGCCACTTTACATAGTAACTAACATCCTGCAGCCGAGACCCTAAACATAATGAAGTACTGCTACTCATCTCAATCTCCTTGAAAAGTTACCTTAAAACACAGGAAGGCGTGCGTTTGGAAGATATTCATCCCCACACATCATATGGGGTCATTTATAAACAAGAACTAATTCAACAGGCGGAAAAGGGCTTTCAATTAACAATGCGTTCTTTACGAAGTAACAATTAATTTAGGAGGGGTTTACTTTTTTATAGTTAACCCTTTGGCTACAAATCCCAACATTATCCTGGCATAAAAACAAGATTTTACTGAGCTCGCAAGTATGAATCCAGCAAATTAACAACATAAATTCATTTTACAACCTAGATTGACCCAAGCTGCTCAACAGAGATTAAATCTCATCGTGCTACCAGTGAGTGACAAGGCCGAGCAGAGTTTTTAACTTCGCAGCCCTCGGCGGCACCAGAGGCGGGACGGCGAATACTGGAGTACCGGAGCAGGGACACCGCCTACCGCGAAAACGGGACACTGACCTGCGGGGCCCAGCGTCTGCTGCTGGCCGTCATCCCCGAAGAGCAGCCTGAAGTCCAGATCCTCGCCAGCGCGGCAGTCGGCGGCGGTCATCGGCCCGGATACCCGGGCACAGCCCGTCACTCAGCGACAGTGGCGGCTCCGGGAAACACGCCTCTACATTCAGCTTTAAAGCTCCACTTTCTGCTTATATCGTGGCTGTATGTCAAAGAGCCAGTCCGCAATAGAGTCCTGCTTGTCTAATAACACTCAGACCTCTGCTTCCCAGACAGACGTGTCACATTAGCCGGCTCAAAGCCGCCATCCACCGACTGACCACCCGTTTAGTAACTACGGCTCCGTTTGGAGCTCCAGTACCAACTTTTACTGACCGCTCCGGAAGTGACGACATGGTGGACAGGCTTGCTGGGAGCTGAAGTTCTTTTGGTGTACAATACTTTGTAGATGCCGCCCCCTAAATATGTAATATCTGTAAAGTATTTACGCCGCGTATTTACTGGGTGGAGGCATGGTCACCCCTGGCCAAACCTTAAATCCGCCCCTTCCTTGCATAGGACAACTAGGTACAGCGGATGGATGGACACATTTACATTTATTTTTCTTTATTTATCAAACACTTCTGCCCAAATTGATGTACAGATGAGGCAAATGACACAATACACCTTAATGTAAGTGGTAATTATTATTAGATTTTCATTTCTTTTCAAGACAATGCTTTTTCCCCATAGCCGACAACTATGTGGTTCAGTGCTGACAGAAAATAATCTTTTCCTGAAACTTTTTACATCTTAATAATTAACTTAATAATAATTGCATTCTATAACCCTGATCTGGAAGATAGATCAATGGTAAAACCAGAAACATGACCACCTAACACATTCACGGAGAGTTTAATTCTTGCCCCAGGCCCCTGTATGTGAATTTTTCATATTTGTCCAATGTTCCAGTGGGTTTCCTCTGGATACTCCAATATCTTGCTGTCTAAGGACATATAATTAGGCAAACTGATGTCTTTAAATTGCCTGATTTTGTTCCATATGATGGACTGGCCTCCAGTCCAGGTAGGGCGCTGCCTTATACCCTATGCTAGGAGTTCCTGAGCTTCTGATATTCATGGATGCGAGCAGAACACGTCAGCATGAGGAGAAATGGAAGATAAACAGATTATGTTTGGAAATTAACCAAACCCTCCACAAAACCTCCAGTGTTCTGCAGCCCCCTGGAATACTGGCCACAGACCAGTGTCTGAGATCGTCTACCCCATGCTCCTTAGAAAGGCTTAGCGGTGTCTTCTTTGAATACTGTCATACAGTCCAGATGCTATGCCTTGTTTTGGGTATTTTGACAGTACTTCCAAAAGCAGTGCTACTCCATTATTTTGAAACCTTTGCAATTACAGTTGCCAAGTGCAGAGGTCCCCATTACAAAATATGCGATCTGTGTTTTTTTTTTTCTCTGTAGGGGAACCCAGCTATTCTTGTCACCAAGATTATCACAGCACTCTGTACTGGAAAAGTAAAAATGGAAAATGGATGGATACTGTGACAGGCAGACTGTCAAATAAGGATCAAATAAGGATGAATCACACAAGATGAAATGTAACTAATATCATAACAGTTGTTAAACTAACAAAGCACCATTCCGCCAGTGAATAAAATGTTAAAATTAAGCAGTTATATCAGAATAGCACTAAGCTAAAAAAAAGCTAATACAGTGTACCCAGCATACATGGATATTATGACAATATTTTTTACTCTGTTTTAAAAAACTTGTCACCTGAAGAAGACATTGACAGACATAACATTTTTTTTCTTGTTATTTTGTGGACAGCTCCCACTATTGGCAGAAATGTCAACTGTTAATCAAAGCTTTGATTTAGTCAGATTAAGCAGAACTTATGACCAGTATGTTCTGGTGATTTAAAACCAAAAATACTAGGCTGCGAACTTAATATTTTTAACATTTAATAGAAATATTGTTGAGGAGGCGTTGAAGTGTGCTGATTCGTTTAGTTCTACAAAAATGAAAGTATAAGAAAGTACAATTATAAAATGAAACCAAATCTTTAATGTCACCGTAGGCTTATGAAATTACAGACAATTAAACCCAACTGAATGGGCAGACAAATATATCACACACACACACATTATATATACATATTATACACACACAAAGCCTAAATCACACCAGCTTACTGATTTACGTGTTTCGTTATTATATGTGTGTATGTGTCTGTGTATAATATGTATTTATAATGTGTGTGTGTGTATATAATATATATTTATAATGTGTGTGTGTATAATATGCATTTATAATGTGTGTGTGTGTGTATAATATGCATTTATAATGTGTGTGTGTGTGTGTGTGTGTGTGTGAATTTTTTGCCCATTCATCTAAAAGAGCATTTCTGAGGTCAGGTAGCCTCGATATTGTCTTCATCCATAAAGACTTGCTTGGGTGAGTTTGTGTCTGCGTGCACTGGGCCAGGCCTTCACGCCCAACATCAGTGCCTAACCTCACAAATGACATGTTTTAATTGTGTTTTCAACATGGTTGGGAGGTGTGTGGGGTGCTATGTGTTTATGCTCACAAGATCTCCAGGTAAAAAGAAAATTCCTTTAGTATCACTGTACAAATACAATGAAATATCATTTAGAACAAGCCTGTAGACGGCAAGTTAAAAAAAATAGATATACAGTACTGTGAAACGTCTTAGGTAGTCAAAGAAAATTTAAATGATCTTCCTGTTGGTGCAAAACTATGCTATTATTGTTAAAGTGTGTGTAGCCATTTCAAAACCTCTGCTAAAATCACTCCATTATTTCCAGCAACCACAGAAAACACCCATGTATTTTTTTACTTGATCGCTAGCACACCTCATATCAGTCAATATATCACTAATGTTTTTAACTAATTAAGTTAATCGATTAAGTGAGCTTGTGGTAAAATTTAATAAATACGTGGAATGATGCCCTTGAGCAGAAGTTTGTTAACTGAAGCGGTGCAATGTAGCCATTCAACAAGATATCAGTAAGTTTTTGGAGAACAGAAGAATGTTTTACTTGATTTTATTGTGCTAATCTTAATACACGTGTCCTAATGTTGAGTTGTGTTTTTTGCTCTGAGCAAATGTACACTTACTACCCTGATAAACATTTCTTTTGACCGCCTAAGACTTTTGAGCAGTACTGTATAAAGAAGCTTAAAAATGAAGTATTCTGGCACTGGAGTTGAAAGCCACAGGTGCACACCATTGACTGGAGGGGAGAAACAAACACAGAATTTTCTTTGGGGGGAGGGGGTAAAATAAATAGTTATTTGTATTGGGGAGTGAGGAGGAAATGAAGGAGCACTCACAGTGGTGGAGATGCAGTTGGTCAGGGGCGTAGTACATACAAAACAGTCCCGGTGGGTATACATTCAGTGCCATTAAATAGATTGCACATAGTTATCAGGGAGGGAGGGGGTGGTGTGTGTTCAAAAATATCATGGTCCAGGGTAGAAGCAGTTCATCAGCCTGGTTGTACAGGCAAACAAGACTCTGTAGCACCGTGGTCTACAGAGTGATGTCACCGTTGAGGCCCTGGGCAAGGTATCTCAGTTATATGTTGTCTTACATAAAAGTGTCTGATAAATAATTAAATGTGTTATATGTAGAATTACAATTAGACTTTTGAAAAATGGCAATACAGTATTTTCTGGCTTGCTAAGGTACACCAGCTTACACGGGGCTGGGAACCCATTTCCTACAACGTTATTGTGCCACCAGGGGGTGTACAAACACCTGTGTGTTACAGCGCAAGTAATAACGTTAAATCGATTTAAAAAAAAAAAAACGGTATTACCCAGCCAAAGTCACACCAGCTTACTTATGTTCTATTTGTGATACGTGTTTCATTATTACGCTATGTATCCTAACTGGAATTATGGAGTAAGTCTATTTCCAATTGCATGAGTCATTAGGTTAGTCGTTTCTTCGTCACTCAGCTCTGGAGAGACGTATCAACTTAGAGTTTCTATTTGCTAGGATCTGCTTCCAGTTGTAAAAGCCCCATTTGCCCCTGTAATATGGCTGAGGGTGACTTTCACCATTAAGCGAGTGATCTCCTCTCCTTGACCAGAAACATGGCTTTGACGTGCAGAGTCCATTATCTGGACGATACGGACCCTTTCGTGTATGGAAACTTCCCTGAGCCGAGAAGACCAATACCTTATGATTTTCAAGAAAACGTCGCATTGAGTGAGCAAATCGCTGGGATTCATAAAGTCTTGATGGCTCCACTGAAGGTTCGTATTTATATATTTATGTACGTGTTCACGTGTTGCTTTGTATTTTCTACTTTTTTAAAACAGGATCAGTTTCACCATTGATACTGTCGAATATTCTTAAATCTTTTAATTACAATAATAGGAGGTGCAGTGGTTCTCTACCTTTTCATCAGCGACACAAAGCCAAGTTTCTAAATTGGGGGGGGGGGGGGTGGGGGGGTTATCTCATTCGGTAGATTCGGGGTCGGGATCCGGATTACATTGTATTTCGGTCCGAATATGAGTACCCTTTCGGTACATGCCAGTAGGCTGTCTGTTTGACGGTAATTATAGTTTTCCTATTTAAACGATGAACATTTCTACATTTAATGTACAAATTCGACGCTTTTAAATGTGTCTAATTAATAACATTTTATAGTTCATTATGAAGAAGAAATGCTTGCATTAGCAGAGGTGGAAAATTTAGGTCCGGAAAGTGCAAATCTATATTCAACCAACCTGTTAACATTGAGTCACAGTCACGGAGTACTCCACTGGTTGGTTGAAACAAATCCGTGGTCTGAATTTGTACACTCTGGACCAGAACTTTCCACCTCTGTGCATTAGTAGGTTGGTAACACTTTACTTGGCACAAATAATGTGGCAATACATTCTTATTTACTGTATTAATTACTCAGTAACTAATTCATAGTCACATACGGATACCATGTTCATTTATCATTAATCAATCATGAAGGCTTTTTCATGCAGCTACTATATTTGTTCATGATTTATACTTGAGTAGTAACTAAGGTACTAATTTACTTGTGCCTCCTTGAGTAAAGTGTTACTAGTAGGCCCGCTTGCTCTATAAAAAATATATTCTGGTCGCTTATATTCAGACTTAACTATTGTCTTAGTTTTGCCAACAGTAGACCACTATATTATATATTTTGATGTATACCACATTCCAGCTTATTTATAGCATTTCATAGTCTGCATCGTTGTTTGGGTGAAAGCTGACTGACCCCTTTTATATGATCCTGTCCAGTTGGAAGACTGTACCCTTCAGTTGGCTTCCAATGGGAACTACTTGGATTTGGAGTTAACCCTGGCTGAACAGCGGGAAGACCTGGAAGCATTTTATGATGATATCGAGTAAGAACAGGAAATCATTGATCCCTGGGTATAACTGATGTAACCAAGGGAGAGGTCAAGATGTATGGGATCTGATTATTGATCAACTCATGCTATTTACTGCGCAATGTAATTGTCACAGCCAAGTCATGTGCAGTAATTTTCAGTTTATTTATTTTTCCAATATTGAATTTCAGTGTTGAATGTGTGCTACTGTAGAGTGGGGTGTGTCTGCAGACCTCCTCATTAGTATCAATACTAGTGTACAAAAGAGGTCAGACCAAAACAGGAATAAATGTGTTTAAAACATGACATCTCTATATCTATTTTAATGTTGATCGCTTTCGGCAGTAAGGATGTTTGTTTTCTCATTTTTTTCAACAGCAAGGGAAAGAAGCCCATCGTGATTCTGAGAACGCATCTATCTGTGCGAGTCCACTTGATTCTAGGTAATTTCGTGTTACAGTATGATGTGAAATAGCTGTGCTTTACATATCCTTTATGATCGTAAACAGACCGCCTTTGGTCTGAGTCATTTGTGTGATTACTACATACCATCCATCCATCCATCCATCCAACCTTCACCGTAACCGCTTAATCCCAACTGGGGTCATGGGGGGGACTGGAGCCAATCCCAGGAACAAGGGGCGCAGATTACCACATACCTATGATGCTAAAAAACAGCTTGCCACTCATACCTACCGCTTGATCTTTTACCTATAATCACACAACTTTTTCAAAAGTACTCTTCACTGTTCAAAGAGTTCAAAACTCTCATAATGGTACAATATATTGTTCATATTGTGAGGAAAGGTGGTTTTAAAAATGTTCCAGATGTTGGCTTTTCCCTATAAGTATAGTTGTATCACGTTACGAGGGACGAAGGATTCGAGGACAGGTGTTGTGGAAAAATAAAAGGGATTTTATTGAACTCAAATAGCAAAACTGGAAATGAACAAGATGGCAAGGTGTGAAAGCAGGGGGGGTTAGTGTTGGGAAGGACATGGGCAGACAGGAGCAGGAGAGGTGTCCAGGTGGACTAGCGAGGACAAGAAACACAGGTATTTAAACACAGTTTTATTCTCTGATGAGACAGAAAATGACAATGGATACACATCTTTGCACATATTTGGCCTTTTAAAGGCATGTGGTCCTAAACTTTTGATCAGCTGTGGAACAGCCTGTTTCAGTTTAGGGGTTGTTTTCAATTAATTGCTTGCTCAGAAAACTTTTTGTCTCTCTCCCATTTCTTCTTGTTGCATGTCGAAGCTCTACTTGGAACCTTGTTAAGATCCAACCAGGCAAAATGTGATTTTTTTTCTATTTTTCAAGTGGTCTTAAACTTTTGATCGGGACTTTATATGTAATGTCAAGCTTCTGCTATCCGTTCCTTAGCATACCCAGCTACACTGCTTGCAGTGGACAAGCAGGGATTTTAATAAGCTATCCATTGGCCATTGGAATTAACTGCACTTAGCTAAAGTTAATACTCTTTTTAAAGTTGTATACTCTGTGTTGGACATTTAAATGGTGTTAAATAAAAAGCCTGGTAATCTGTAAGCCTCTTCCCATGCTAAGGCTTTTGTAATGTAATGTAAAACTTATTTAGTTTGACAAATAGAATACAACACAATACAATACAACACCATAGAACAATAAAGCGCCATAATCAACGGTTTACATACTACAGTCCAGGGCCAATCAGTCCTATAGGCGACATAGGCAGCTGCCCAAGGCGCCAATTTCTGAGGGGGCAGCCAATTTTCCTGGGGGCGCCGGCAGCGATGCCCACCAGGGCTGCCACGCCAGCTAGAACTGGTACAGCTATGGTCTGGTGTGTGTAACATGAAGATCTTACCATGACCCCATGTTCTTTTCTGTAGTGGGTGTGTTAGTCATTCTCGATAATTATATCACTTAAGTTGTCTCCCTAACATTTCTACTGTGGTCTTTGTTGCTGCATGTTTCATTGTCCGCCTCCTGCTTTTCCCGAAGCCTACAAAAGTAAGTTATAACTTGCTGCTGTTACTTATGTGGCTGAGTAGATAAACTGGAATAAGGCCAAGAGGGGGAGCTTGATTTCCCTTACAGATATGTCACGGAATGCTGGAACGCTCTGAAAGAACCTGTGTTAACAAGGTTCACTTTGTTATTTAGATAATGGTTATAAATGTTATCAATTAACAGATGGCAAGCAGATTCTAATTTACAGAAAAAAAATTACTTTTTAAAATTAGTTTGAGAAATATTCAGCTATATATACTGTACTAGACAAAAGGGCAGTAGAGTGTTGTGTCACATGACCCGGCGACCTGACCTAAACACAGTAGAGATGGTTTTGGGGGAGCCTGTTCAGAGGGTGACGGAAAAGCGGCCAATGAGTGCTCAGCATATACTGTATGTGGAGCCTCCTTCAGGACAGCAGGAGCGTCCCAGGAGGCCACCTCATGGAACTGGCATAGAGGAGATGGTAGAGTCAGCCAGTCCCTGGAGCAAATGGGGTTAAGGGACAGTGGTGGCATCACTCTACCGATAACGGGATTTTAACCCGAAAACTTTTGAGTCCCAACCCACAGAGCTGCCCCCCCAACAATTTGTTTCTTTTTTGTTTAATGTTTTTTTGGTCAGTGCATAATTGCATAAGTGTTATTTCATAGTCTTGACATCTTTATAATTATTCTGATATGCAGAGAATAGTACAAATAAACCTTTCTACGTGTGTGTCAGTCATGAAATTCACACTTTCATCAATTCCCCCATCCTCAATAAGCATTTTTCCAGTACAGGATTATCATGAGCCAAGCCTATTCTAATAAGCACAGAGCACTTCATAATTAAAATTTGATACTTGAGATGCCTTTTCTAACATGATACAATACAGACAGCAAAATATGTTAACAAGAAGCTGCAAGTCCTGTCCCTAACTTTTTAAAATCCTGTTTTTCTTCACTAACCTGGCATCAATCCCTTTCTTATAAACCGAAGTTTCTTAGCAGTATTCTGCAAACTGGTCTAATTAAAAGATGAGCACCTGTAAACCTACTCCTTCATGCAAATATCTCTGCCTCTCTAAATAATGCATTAAATCATGCAGGCCTGGGTCAAGGGCACCATGGACGGTTCGGGAATCTGAATGGGGGAGGAATGGGAGGGTGACTGTGGCATGATCATCGGTACCAGACAGGGTGCTTTGAATATTTCGCTACTGACGTTCAAAGACCATCAGTAAGCAGTTCTGTGGGCAGAAAACACCTTGTTGATGAGAGAAGAGAAAGGCCAGACTGGTTCAAGTTTCACAATGTTTTAGCTCTTATGACGATTTACAGTCCTTTTAAGGAAATCTTAAAAAGAAACAATTAATAAGAAAAAAATTCTAATTTCACTCTTCTAATTTCCTTATGTCCCTAGATAATAAGCCTAACCGATAAGAAAAATATGTGTCATAGTTATTGCTTACTGGCAGAGGTGGATAGTTCAGGTCCAGACAGGTAAAATGAATCCAGTCCAAAATTTTGTTGAGTACTGTATAAAGAGTCATAGTCACAGAGTGTTCCAGCTACTGGATGAAACTAAATCTAGGTCTGGACTTTTTGGACCTGTACTATCTGTCCATCTCTGTTTACTGGTTGTCCTCGTTTGCAGTATGAATTTTATTTGCTGAAATTGTCAGTCCATATTTCTGCTCATATTTGCTTGGAATTTTGACCCTCCAAATTCACAAATGGATAATATTATATTTCCCTGTGTCAGAAAAACTGAACAACACTCCTGGACCTGAGTTTAAGAAATCCTTGTTTTCTCTGAAGCGAATCTTTGAGGTAAACTCAGTCAGCTTAACTTACATGCAAGCACCATTGTACACAGGAAGTCACCTAACCCAAGTGTTCTCAACCTAACATTTCATCATTTGAATGACCTACATGTAATAGCGATTGTAATACAAATTTCTTAATTTTACACACACAACTAAATATAGACATGGAAATGCCTTTATAAGTCTTTATATATTTAATTAGATTTCCCAGACTATAGGGTTTACAGTTAAGGTTACAATAAATTTTTAATTTCAGTGTACTAGCTACTGCTAGAGATTTGTGGTTTGTTTCAGGATGACAAAGACCTGGTACCAGAGTTTGTAAATTGCAATGGACTAACATGCTTCATCAGTATTGGAGCGGAAGCGGATCAGAAATATCAGAACTACATTCTAAAAGGTAGGAATGTCTGTAGGTCCACGTACCTTTTTGATGTCAGAAAGTTTTATGAGGCAATCTGTGGGTTGCAAAATATTATCAAAGAATAAAAATAGCTGATTTAAAAACTGTCTTATTATTGCCAGCTCTAAGCCAGATTATGCTGTTTGTTGATGGAATGAACGGCATCATTGCTCACAATGAAACTCTGCAGTGGTTATATACCCTGAGTGGCAGCGTGGTAAGTTTACTATTGCTACATTTTAAAAGTAAAAGAAAAAGTATATTATTTTTATGCTTTATTTACGATAATCCAAATGAATTATCCCGTCTTAAACATTTTACGTATATCGAGCTCGATAACTGCAGGGAAAGTAGAAGAATAGTATAGAACCGTCGTATTGATTGTGTTTTTTTCATACGATTTTGCCCTGACATTTGCCATCTGCTATTTTCAAGTCAAGACTGCTGGCAAAAACAGCTCTCAAGATGCTCATAGTGTTCGTGGAGTACACGGAGTCAAATGCCCAACTGTTCATTCAAGCTGTCAACACCATTGATCACAAAAGGGGTAGGTGATTGATTTCTGTTGTGCACACAAATGCAAGGATAGCATAGGTTGTGTGTGGGCATCAGTTTATATGTATTTCTGTGCACATTCTAAGGGGTGAAGCCCTGGTCTTATCTGACTGAAATCCTGGAAGATAGGAATGGAATAAACAGTGAGCTCCTGGTCTATGCTATGTCCCTCATCAATAAGGTAATCTGTCTAATGTGAGCCTGGGATGATGGACTACAAACTGGCTTCAAGCACACTGGAGTTTGTAAAGTGAATGTTAGATACTATTAGAACATTGGATTCTCAAGGAATCTGCTCATGTTGCTCCACCTTAATTCCTGCATGAAATTAATAAGTCAAGTCATCTAGTTTATCTGCTGCTAAGTACTTAATTGATAGCAGCTACAGCTCAGGACAGTGATTCTTCTCCAATTCTTGTTCAACCTTTGTGACAGAGCATGTTGTAATACTTGGATTGGTTTTGCAGCATGTCTGTTTGAAGTTCATTATAGGTTTTCAGGATAGTTAGTATCTGTAGATACTGTAGATCATCCATGTCAGGAAGGATACTTTGATGTAGGACACAATTTCGAAGCTACCATTAAAAGGACCTGGATTTCACTCTGAATCTGACTTCTTGCTGTGTGCTGATTGGTCAGTCTCCTATAATTGCGTCACTAATGTTACTGTGAAACAGCAGGATGAGTCTTTCAATCAATGAAACAAACTATTCAAAGCACACAAAGTACTGAACTATTTAGCCAAAGTGTTTCAGCTTTAAACTTTGTAAAACCTGAAGTAGCTCAAAGTGTCCCCCTGACGTGGATTATCTAATCACCCTAGTTTTGACTTTATAAAGTCAAAATTAATTTTATGACGGCAGATGGGAAACAATATGTAAAAACTGAGTATTATGATACATATGATCTTGTGTTGAATATGTGTACTAATAGGTTCATTAAGTCAATGGTTTTCACTCTGCTATGCCAGCCCTGTTAGACCTTCTGTCTATTTTTAGACCCTGGCAGCGCTTCCAGACCAGGACTCCTTTTATGATGTCACAGACTGCCTGGAGGAGCAAGGGATGGAGAGCATTGTGCAGATGCACATGGGCAGCAAGGAGACACACGATGAGCTCAAGCTGCAATTAACTATATACGAGGTGAAAATGAAGGCACAATAGATAAGTTTAAGAAACAGTGCACTACATGAGTTGAAAATGTCAAAATGTCTATTTTCTGACCCACAGAATGCTTTGAAGTATGAGGATGGTGAGATGGAAGAGCCTGTGTCACACATTAGGAAAGAGCGCAGAAAGGCCACACCGTCTGTGCAGGAGGAAGAGAGTGAGACATTTCCTGGGCAGCCCCCCACAGAGCTGGCACTGTCCCCGAGTAACTCTCCATGCCCCCCCTCACCTCTGTGCCCACCTTCTGAGCAATTAACCCCAGAATCAGCAAACCTTACCACCTCCTCAGATTATGAATCTCAAATAAGTTCACCCATAATGTCCCCAGATGACACCACCTCTATACCGTAAGTACTCCGGAGAACTGTGTATGCAGTATGTGTTTGTGTATGTGTGCTCCTTTGTTTCTGGAAAATACTTGTAGATTTATTGCACACATCTTTCTTTACTAATGTATTCTGTGCTGTCTCTTTGTTCACTAGGGGGCAAACATTTGTCAGCCAGTATTTTTCTCCTGTGGATATTTCCAAAAGACCAGTTACTGGAGAACAATTGGCAGATTCATGCAGGTCAGTGAGATGTTTATATGCATTTTGTTTGTAGATTTGATGACCCCATCGAAACCATTGTCAAGGTTTAAGACATTTTATTTTCATGCGTTCTATGATGCAGTCATACCGTGATTTTATGCCTGCCAAAGTGTATCAGCTTTCGATTTTTAAACCAGTATTTTTGTTCAGGAATCATTAATAACTGATTAATAACTGGTTAAGTGACCTAGTGGCAAAGTTTTAAGGAGGACAGAACAAAGTTTTGTTCCTTTTTATTATGTTACTGTTTGTTAGTAAAACAACCCATGGTCTGCTTTAGACAGAATCAATAACACATACACCTGATACTGCCACACCATACACTATATGCAGGATACCTATTATTATACATTAAAAAAGTTAAATAAACAAGAAGATCACATAAGAACACAAGTACAGACAACTCTAAAAACCTCTAAAAGTCTCAGCAAATGCAGTGAAACCTCACTTTTCGAAAGTCAATTTGATTCACGACCATATTATTTGGTAAAAAAAATGTCTGTTGTCGAACATATTTTTGTTTCTCGGTCAACCAACCCTTTCATGCTAATACCTGATAAAGCGCCATAAACAAAAGAGCAAACGTGAGTGTATGAGTCAATCTACCGCTAATGCTCGCATAGTGAACATCTCCTCCAAATTGTGCTGTGAATATTCCCTTTTTTTTTACTGTTGTTGCTCTTATTTTGTTTTTAAATAAGCCATCATGGGTCCTAAGAAGGTTTGTGATAGCAGCAAACAAAAAGGGAAGCTGTGAGAACCATGATAGAGCTAAAATAGCAAATAATTGTAAGCCATTAGCTTCTCCACAGTGCAGCTAAAGTGCAGTTAAACTTTCATTTATGGGTTATGTGGTGTTTACTTATAATTTTAAGATTAAGTATGTATTTATCCAGGTTTAAATAGACAGTTATTTGGGGATCTGAAACGTATTAACCCAATCTACGTTATTTCTTATGGGAAAAATTGCTTTGGTTTTCAACCAAATCAGTTCTCAAACAGCCTTCTGGAATGGATTAAGTTTGAGAACTGAGGTTCCACTATAGGTGAATTTTCAGTCTAGATTTAAAACACTCAATGGAGAGTGCTGCTTGAACACGGGGCGGCTGGTTGTTCCACAATTTCGGCCCTGCCACAGAGAAAGCACGTTTCTCCTTTTCGTTCCAAACAACATTTTGCGACAAAAAGCAGAATAATGTGAGAAGGCCTTAATGCTCCACTTGGACAGTATGGATGGATAAGTTCACTCAGATAATCTAGTGCCCATTCAACACTTTAAACACAAAAGGTAAAACTCTAATATTCTCTTGCAGCCAGTGCAATGAAGCTTAAACTGGAGTAATTTGACTTCTTGGATTCAGTTAATAAATGTGCTGCAGCATTTTGTACCAGCTAGAGATGAAACAATGTATATTAACACTGATCCGTCAATAAAGTACATTACAATAATCTTGAGGTGATGAAGTAAAAGCATGGATTATGGTCTTGAAATTACTGAGGGATAACATAGACCTGTTCTTGAGACCAGAGTCAAATACAACACCAATATTCTTCGATAGATAGATAGATAGGTAGATAGATAGATATCTAGATAGATAGATAGATAGATAGACATAGACAAACATTTCTGAGCTCTGTAATTCACATGTCAAATCAAAAATGGTGATGCAAAGGCAATTTGTTTAATAAAAATGGAATGGTTTGGGAATTATTGCATTTTTTCTGTCCGAACAACATCATTTGTGCATCATTTATTGAATTTTATGATTCCTGTGGCATAATTGTCCACATCAGACAAACAATAAAATCTATAATGTCAGAACTCCATTTCTGGAAGAGTCTTGTGCAGTTGATCACTGTTAGCGTGTCTCCTGTTTGCAGTTCATCCACGGAACCTGTTCCCTTGGAGAACCAGAGCCAGCTGCTCCCAGAGCAGCTGCCCAGTGCTAAATCCAGAAGCATTTTAAAGTAAGTATTAAGCATTTGGGGGGTGGGTCAAAGGGAGAAGTATGGAGCTTTGTTGGGGTTAATGATAGAATTTCGGCTTACTGGACAATTGGCATCTTAAAACAATGTAAGATGAAACATTCAATGTCACTGAATGGGCAATATGAGCACAAGTATTATGGCTGACACTGTGTAGAGAATGTAGTACTGTGGCACTAAAAGCCCCAAACACTTCAACATTAACACAATGCAAAAGCATTAAGAAGACGCAAAAACAAAATGACATAAAAATAAATTTAATTTTTAGAAATGTCTTAATGTGTTGTTTTCTTGATGTGTTGCAATTTTCAAAACGGAAGTGCTTCATGGGGGCAGTATTCAGCTCTCAATGTCGTCCCTCTGACGCTGATATCGATGGTAGTCGTTTACTGTTAATTTGCACCTAATTCAGAAAACACTTACTTGTTAAATAGGTTTTAGATTTAGATTGTTTATGAACGGATAAAAACCTTCACGTTATTTTGAGAGCAGTGTCACAAACAGACAAAAAATGAGTCCATCAGTTGATGGACATAGTTGAGTGAAACGCTTTATATCACAGCTGCTTTATTTAACAGATACAGACATATGTTGCCTTCTGTGTTTGTTTTGAGGCTTGTGTTCAGAAAGAAGAATAATTGTTATTTGCAAAAGAGGGACGGAAGCCCACACAAAACTGTTTGCTATATCTCACATGTGGTTTTTGGTTTTTATTTAAAATGGAACACTTAGGCTATTCTGCCTAAAAATAAAGATATGATGACAGATATGATCACCCAGCCCGTCGTAACATGCAGTTTCTCACTCAGGAAGCGAGTTTGTTTTTCGTATGTTAGCTGGCTATGACTTTTTCCATGTGACCCGGTGGTGGCATCTACATGTGTTTTTAATAACAGGATTACTGCGTTTACATGACTATAAGTGGTGCTTTAAAATCACATCGCATCTAACATTAGGCAAAATTTAATTTTGATTACTCTTTTTGCCTTTATGTTTTTGTGTTTTCTTTATGTTATTGCGTTGCATTAATGCTGATGTGTCCTAGGTTTTCAGGCCCACCGTGGTGTAGTTACTCTGTAAGATGAAACATTTAATGCTACTAAATAGACAGAATGAGCGTGAATATTGAGAGAATGCGACATGCTATCATTCAGTGAAGGAAAATGTCACATAAAGAAAACGGTGTTAACAACATGCCTTTAAAGGTTTTAAATACATTCTCAGAACAGACCAATATTTGATTTATATTGAAAGAAATCACCTACAGAATTAAAGCAATTAACCTGCATTGCTTTTGAATTTCACTTTTCATCTTGACTTGCAATGACACACATGCATAATAGCTCCTACACTTGTCCCTAATGTATCATATATTAACCTTCATAAAGTCGATTTTAAGTCATTCTAGTTTTGTTTGCTGCCTCTCATACTCTTTTGATAACCTCTTTCTGCACCATGCTGTTGTGTGTCTTTGCTGCCGGCTTGAAATCCTCCTCCTTCTCACAGAATTCACCAAAGTGATATTGTCAGGTAAGTGTTAGGACTGCAACCAGAGACTGTTTGAAGTTAGGGCTGGGCAATATGACAAAATATTTCATCAGAGTAATATTTTTTCAAATAGTTGGCATTGAGAATTATCATGATATAATTCAAGTATTTTTTTTCTTCAAGGCAGGTTATTATAGTTTTTAATTTTTAATATGTTTTTTATATTCGGTTTTTATTGAAAAATCCAATTTAGTTTTACTTTTCATTTTCAGTGTGGTTTTTAATTTTGATTTTGTTTTTTATGTATCTTTGTTTCAGTTTAACTTTTAGTAATTATATTTCTAGCACCAGATAGAAATAGAATTGCCCTTAGCAGGTGAACAGGAAAAGGCAAGAAAGTGAATGCACTGCAAACTGAAATCTAATTTTAATAAACAAGGGCTGTGAATACATTTATTTATTATTAACAGAACTATTAGAATAGAACTATTTATTAACAGAAATTAGTTCTCTGTTTTTATTTTTGATTAATCGCACAGACCATTAAAACCATTATAATTGTAAATTTTCCACATTGAATCCCAAAATTAATGTAGAATTAACACAAAGCGAATATATGCATAATTTTAATGGAATCATTACCGTAACATATCAGTTATGCACTGTAGCATTTCTTTCATTTTTTAAAAATTTGTTTGAAGACAGATGTTCTTCTAACTGGCACCCTCCCTGCTGGGCCATTTTGGGTACAGGTTCTTCTACAGAGGGGGAAGAGTTGTTCCTTCTGGATCCTTCTGTACTGCTGGCAGAAATTACATGATGAGCCCATGTTCTTCATCTCCTTTAATGTCACTAACACTTTGGCTCATTCTCTACACTCTGTCAGGCCTTGATGCCTGTCGTGTGTCCTCTGTAGGATGTCCACTCTCATGGACTGTGACACGACAATTCAACTCCCTCAAGCTACTATATCTTCCTACAGCAATAGTTCATGCCTCATGTTAACAGTCCTTGGCTTGAGCTCAGACCTTCTCCACATCTTACGGCCACCCTGTCTGGATGAGTCTCGTCGCACGTTGTAGTTTAGCATCAGATGCTGTGGCTTCTCTGATGTCATTGATTCTGAAGGAGTCATAGGCAAACCTTTCTCGATGGCAGCCGCGGAGTACTTCACATCAGTGTGTATGTCAACTTCCCCTTCCAAATTTCCCAGAGATTCCAGAACAATGTGTCTACTATGCCTAGACGTTTCCCAGGAGGGTATTCTGCCAATGGTCTAGTCTCATGAGGCACATGAGAAGTATTTGGCCCCATAATGGCATGCTGTCAAGGTCTTTACTATTAATAAGAAGAAATAAACGGTTTTCGTCTGTTATCTTGTTGAGTTATCGAGACCATAGAGCAACTTCTTGAACACTAGAGAGACACTCCAATTCAGTCTGCCCAGACCGTGTCTCTGTTTCACCATGGGGCTGGAGTAAAACACCACCCACATCAAATCTACTGGCATCTGCTGAAACTGCCATCACAAGGCTAGCATTCTAGCAGGCAAGAACTACTGCAGTGGCTTTCTGCAGAGCATGATCCTATATCCATGTGCTCTTGATCTTGAGAAGTTCATTAAGTGGCTGGCAATAGCATGGAGAGATTAGGGATCAATCTTCCCAGGTAGTTCTCCATCACCAGGACTCTTTTCAGTTCTTCGAGACCCTCTAGTGGTGGTAACTACCTTCTCTGGGTCTGGTGCTGCTCCTGGTTTGTCGATCATGTGACCAAGAAAACATAGGCGACCCTGAGAACAGGAGTTGTCTCTGCTTATCCTCGATCCTGCAGACTCAACCTTCTGCAGCATCTTCGCCAAGCATGCAGTGCGCTGTTTCATGGGTGCCCCATACATGAACATATCATCCATAAACACTGTCACACCCTCTAGGCCCTGCAGCGTCTCTGACACTTGCTCTGGGGAACTTGAGTTTCCAGAAGGAAGCCATTGAAAACAGTAGCGAACAAAGGGTATGATGGGTGTTGTCACCTCTACACCCAGGGAGCAGCAAGCTATCTGCCAGTACCTGTTTGTGGCATGAAGAGAACACTGTAGCTCCACTTAGCATTAGGTGATCTCCTCTTAGGTTGGCAGGATAAGGCTTTAGACCCAGGTTCAGTCATTTCAAGTCCACAGAGATTAGACCTTCTTTAAGACTGGCACCACTGGTACACACTAGTCGGTGGGCTGTGTCACCTTCTCCATGATGCCATCAGCCTTCATTCTGCATAGCTCTTCTTTGACTCTCTGCAGTAATGGCAGAGGAACCCTTTGTGCTGTGTGCATGGCATAGGGCTGTTCAAATACAAGCTGTCAAGGTTGCCTTGTTCCTCAGAAGTCTTATGAATCTACTCAATCTTCTTTACTAGCCCCATTTCAGCTGCAGTAGAGCGACTCCCTGAGTTATTCACAGTGTGTCATCCCACCTGGACTGCACAAGGAAATAGTGAACAGCTTTAGTCTTCTCTCTAAATGAGCTGGTTTTACATTTGCCATCTCTCCAGTATCAGTCTTGAATTTTACTAGTATGGCGCCCATAGGAAGCTGTGCCATCCACTGTCTGTTCAGCACACAGCCCCCAAAAGTATGGAGCCTGTTGCTCTTCCGGTTCCTTCACCTCGTTCATGGTTCTGCCTCTGTTATTGTGACGTGCTCTAGCCCAGTTACCCATTTTCTGGAATTTGTTGCACCTACTCTACTTTGCACGACAATGTTTATTACTCTAGTGCTGGGATTTCCCATGTCTAGCCACATTTAGTTTCATTTCCTACAAAACATCTGTCTTTTGGCTTCTCCTGCTGCTGTTTTACTCTCACGTTCCTCTTTTGTGTGTGCCTGACTTCCTGCACAGCACCCATCACCTGTCCTTGCAAATGGACTTGATAGCCTGTCTATTTTATGCATTTTAATTGTTTTAATGTGTTAGCATCATAAAATGTACACAGACGTTATTCGCGCTATTTTTAATATAAAAAACCACTTTGGTGCAGGTACAAATCCTTGTATGTTGCATAGATCGTAAGTCATGGAGCCATAGCTATTTTCTCACTCTCTATCACCTTCCCCAAGAGTTGCTGAATGCTTTGATTTTAGCAGTGAATTCTGGGATTCTGTGTGACATTACAACCAAGAAATATTATACATCTCTATTAAAAATCTTTGCTCACACTATTCTCCCATTTAGATATCAAAATCGCATTAATGCGATTAAAGACACAATAAAGCATTATGACCTTAAAACTAATGGTATGTGTTAACGCATTAACTTTCCCAGCACTAAAACAAACCATACAAACATAAACTGTTTTTTTATCATAGGGCATAACAGTAGAAAATGCAGACAGTGTGGTTTGATGCTATGCTTTTTCTATGACTGTCTCAATTGGTGCGGGCATTGGGTTTGACATTGGTGGTAGAGCTGTCACCTGTGTGTTTGTTGGGTCTAGTTTGTTCTTTTTTTAAAACCATATGATTGATGGAATTGTTTGTTTCTGTGATGTGATAGGCTGATGTGTGCTAACAAGGATTATTCCTTATTGCCAGTTTATTGTAGTTTCTCATCTTATCGTCAAAATTTTATATAAGTTGATATGTTGTTTCTATTGCCCAGCCATATTTCATATTTAATCATTTTGAATGTCACTGGCTAGACCATTTAGCTAAAGGTCATATAATGCTCATCTACTGTAAAGAATCCCTTCATAAAAATGTGTTCTAAAGTGGTTTGCTGTAGGCATTGTCCATTTACTGCCTTGATATGTCTGTTTATGATGGGTTTCTTCTCTATTCTTCCTTAATGCAAATCACAGTGGCTTCATGGATTAAATACTGTATTTCTCATGCTCTGTCTTGACTCTACTGCCTGTGCACTTCAAGTGTTTCTCTGAAGAGTAAATGAGGGTTAATTTATACTGACTGCTGGGTTTCTCCTCATGTAAACCTTTCTCCAGCCCAGAGATGTGTAATGTAACTATGGACAAGCCGGTCCTGAAGAAATTTACGTAAGTATGAAGCTGTGAAAGTAGACATGGATGCTGCATGCATAAGTCAATTGGTTGCACATGTATGCTTCCTGCATGAATGGAAGGTGCATTAGTCCCATTTGTTGTGATGCATGTGGTCTGGAAGAACCCTGGTGCCTAAAGAACACTGATGTCTCACATATCGCCAAATTAAGCACTGCATTGCTTTTACCTGCATTCTCTGTCACGTCAGCTTCAAGACGTAATATGCAACTGCAACACATCGTTAAAATCAGATAAACTATTAAAAATATTACTCTTAAAAACTGACGCCTAAAAAGAGATACTTTGAAAATCACACAATTTCAAACAACAAAGTGTGGTTTGCTGAAAAGTATATTTCGTATTACAGTGGGACCTCCGTATCCGCAGTTTCAGTTATCTGTGGTTTACGAAGGTCTGAAAAAAAAATGGAAAGTTTCAGAAATAAGCAGTTTGAGTTTCAAACCACACGTCAAGCGAGAACAGGCTATAACATGATGTAATTTGCCTGCCCAGTCAGGCCCAGTACATCTGCCTTCGTCCCCCCACTCAGGCTGCCCCGCAGAACTCCGCCTCCAGCGTTCTTGCTGATCACACTCATTGCTTGCTATAAAAAGCATGATTTTCATTTCTCCAACATCCCTTGATACATAATTCTTTTTCATTGCCCTGTTGTTTCTTAAGAATTAGGCTAAGTCGTTAGAATCCCTTTCATTTGAGATGTACTGTACAGTAGTGTATAATAATGTACAGTGTACTTTATTACTGTATTTAATGTTGGTAATATCTTACTTTGCATAATATATCAGTTAAACTGTCTTGATAGGGCACAGAAAAGGAGTAACGATCCTTAAGGCATTGTTCTGACCCCAGGACTTAAGGGGACTAAATTTCTAAACTAAACACAGACCACACCAAAAACAAAAGGACCACAAAGACCACAAAGGCAGACAGAGCATCAAGAAATATCAAGAGCTAGAACTAACACTGAAGGATATACTGATAATAAAGACAATAATACTGCATACTAACTGGGGCCAAAAACATAGTAAACACCTGAAAACCTCAAGTAGGTACAAATGCACAGCAATTACAACGACCGACAGAGAATCAAGGCAAGAGTAGGTACATATATATGCAGATAAACACCAGATGAGAGACAGGTGTGAACAATTCAGTATCTAAACACTGAAGAACCTTGGGGAAAAAAAAACTGGATGGCCAGTGACATCTGCTGACCAAATGGGCACATGGCAGGGACAGATCCTGACGGGTTTGACTAGGGTTAAGTTTGGACTTTGAGGTTTCTGGTGGCCCCATGGTAAATTTTGCAGAGCATTACATTTTTCTTATTGGGGAGTCAGTCACAATACATTTTTCTTATTGGGGAGTCAGTCACAATACATTTTTCTTATTGGGGAGTCAGTCACAATACATTTTGCTGACCCACATGCCTAATGCCTTACTGGAAGAATGCCTAGTATGGCAGATTAAGGTTAAGAGTAGGCTGGTGACTTATGACTACCGTGCAGTAATATGGTGCAAGAGAGATTACATTACAGGCTCTGGGCATAAGTGTTTAGACCTAGATCTTGGACCTGCAAGATGTTATTACATATTGTTGCCTTGTGAAAAGTAACTCAGTTAAAAATGATGCATAGTCAAATTCCATTATTTTTAAATTTTTATTGCATAATAAAAAGTAATGTATCAGGATCTAATAGCTATTCACACCCTGTTCTACCTTGCAGAGATGCATTCCTGCAGAGCCTGAATAAATCACAGAACAGGAAAATGCAGAACAGGGAAAGTCATCTGCTCAAGGAACCTGCAGCCAAGGAGAATGGCATCCTTCCTGACCCAGACGTGTCCCACTTACCCACAGATTCTAGTGTCAGGACCAAAGCAGAAGGTAGCGGCACGTTTCTGGCCTGTGCTTGCCCAATAGGGCTGGGCAATTAATTTTAATTTCAATTACGATTTTGGCTTCCAAAGATTATCATAACAAAATAATCGAGATAAAATGATTATCGTGCCACATTTCATTTTGCAGTGATGCTCCCATTTTGTCTTCTGTTATAAATCAGCACCCACCCTATTTTTTGTTTCACAGTTGAATTACATTTAGAGAGGAAATCCATTGATTTTTTTTTTAAGTTCACCAAATATATGATACTTTCCAAGCCAATTGTGTTAAAAAAAATCACAATTTCAATGCTGACCAAAAATAATTTTGATTATGATTTTTGCCATAATCGAGCAGCCCTATTCTCCAGGATCTTTATCTCCCTGCTCCCTGAATTGTACTGAAAAGGAAAGACTTCATATGAAGAAAAATTATATAAAAACAAAAAAAAAATGTGCTGGCCATGTCAGGTCTTTCATGATGTGGATACTCAGGTACGCTCCCAGTCAAGTTTTAACCACTTTTCCAATTTTTATTCATAAACTGTAGATTTTTATTCTTTTAAGCATTTGAAGGTTGAGTGAACAACTATAGATGAAAATCTGTCAAATAAAACAAGTTTCCTTTATAACATGGAAAGTTTGTAACAGTGCACGTCTGACAACCTACTAGCTGGTTGTGTGGTAAGGGCATACTCAGATTCTAGGCTGACCTTTTAATTTAAATGCACTTAAATGCTTCATATGGTCTTTTATGAACGGACAACCTATCTCTAGCAAACGCATAGCGAGGTTGATTCAGTTAGCGGAGCATGACACAAGCTACTGCTCTGGAAAACACCTGAGTCATGGAAGAGATGAGTGCGCCTTTCAAGTGCTCGTGAAGAACGTGGCAGCTTCCACAGCATCCTTTAAAAAAAGGATATTATGGAGAAAATAAGCTAAAAAGACAAACAGGACACCCTTTTATGTGACACTATGGGACAGGTGACAACTCTGTCCATTCAATTTACTGTCATTTTTCATTTTCTGAATGTGCTTAAAGGGGAATTTTAAGCGATAATGGAAAAAAAGAAAACAACTATTGACTTTAATTATATAGTGATAATGACCAATTTCAACCAATATGCAAAAAAACTATCATTGTTAAATGTTTTGCCAAACTGCCCAGCCCTAATTCCATCTAACAATTTTGAAGACTGTGGCCAGACAGATGTAAGCTGTAACCCAGCTCTCTCTTATTCACAAGTGGAATCTTGTGGTGTAATGATGTTTTTAGTGTTTCATTAAAGTGGATAGATCTGGTCAAGTAAGTAAAAATACAGACCAGGATTTTGTTTCAGCCAAAGATTTATGTGTCAAGAGTCAGAATCACAAATGACTCAATTGATTGGTTGAAATGAAATCTCGGTCTGGATTTTTACTTTTTGGACCTGAACTAGTCATCTCTGGTTTTTAAACCTTGTGAAATACATGTGTGAAAATATGTAATGATTCTAAATTCTTCATTACAGGTGAAGCAGTTCAGCAGTGGGAGAATGCAGAAGAAAAGCGTACAGCCATCAATGGCAGCAACGAAACAAAGAGTTTGAATGAGGCAGAAGACAAGAGCCAGGAAGACAGTGGGCTGAAGGCTGGTGACACACTGATGAGAGACCCAAAGGACGTGGGTTTAGGTCAGGATGGCGTTAACTCACAGTCCCATGTGCAGCTGGCGGAGGAACAGTCAGTGAGTGCAGAACGTGCTCAGCTGGCACGAGAGAAGTTGAGGCGTTTGCATTCACAGCACAGCATTGATGTGGAGACACACTACAGGGATCTGGAGAACACCCTGATGACACCAATGACCAGGGAGTGCCAGGACTCCTTTGATGGGGGTCATCCAACTTCTATACTCAGAGTCAAAGAACTGGATTTCTCTGATCTCTTAGAGGAGGAAGACATCGATGTCCTAGATATGGACTCTTTTGACCTTGGCATGTCCCCAGGGTGTCTGATCCCCACTCCACCTCCCCCCCCGCCTGGCTTTGGAATCCCACCTCCGCCTCCCCTTCCTTTTGGGAGTGTGGACATGGGATCTCCTCCTCCACTCCCATTCCGTGTAGGTGGTGCTGTCACGGGACCCCCACCCCCTCCACCACCCCCAGGCATACCCCTGGCTCACCCTACACAAAATCTGGAACCTGGTTTTACCAAGAAGAGGAAAACAGTCAGATTGTTCTGGAAGGAATTTAAGCAGGTAGACAGCCCCAGAAAATCCAGATTTGGAGATGGTACACTGTGGGTTACCTTACAAAAAATATCTGTGGACACAGCTAATCTAGAAAACTTGTTTGAGTCAAAGGTCAAAGAGATTCCTGCTCCCCGGGTCAGTATGTCTCCTCAGCTGATGTCTTATACTTTTTCAATAACTATCTATTGTTCATCTTTCTGCATACTATGTTCATACAGTACAAAATTTGTGCAAGCAGTACATGTGTCTGTTTTACTGTATTATTTCCCAGCCATGATATTTCCCTGCTGTGTTATTTCCCTGTGGTCTTATTTCCCTATTGTCTTATTTCCCTGCTGTCTTATTTCCTTGCTGTGTTATTTCCCTGTGGTCTTATTTCCCTATTGTCTTATTTTCCTGCTGTGTTATTTCCCTGTGGTCTTATTTCCCTATTGTCTTATTTCCTTTCTGTGTTATTTCCCTATGGTCTTATTTCCCTGCTGTGTTATTTCCCTGTGGTCTTATTTCACTGCCATGTAATTTCCCTGCGGTCTTATTTCCCTATTGTCTTATTTGCTTGCTGTGTTATTTCCCTGTGGTCTTATTTCCCTATTGTCTTATTTCCCTGCTGTGTTATTTCCGTGTGGTCTTATTTCACTGCCATGCTTTTTTCCTGCTGTGATATTTTCCTGCTTTGTTGCTACAGAAGGCAGCTGAAGGGAAAAAATCTGAGATACACGTCCTGGATGCCAAGAGGAGTAATGCAATCAACATCGGAATGACTGTCTTACCTGCCATCCATGTCATTAAGAGTGCCATACTTAATTTTGACGAATTTGCAATCAGCAAAGACGGTATCGAGGTAGGAATTCTGGAGATGCTCTTCTAAACCTCTCCCTGTAAAAGCTACAGTGGCTTTTTATTGGATCGTGGAGGGTAAAGTATTGGTTGCTAAAAATGGTTAACATTCTTGTCCATAGAATGCTGTCCAACATTTTGGGAAGGAATGCAAAAAACATTTAAAATATATGTATGTTACCCATGGAACTAGCAGACAAAATTAGCATTTCGGTTTCATTCTGTACATTAGATAGTTATCACACACACACATAGGGCCCTATTTTGCATCAATGGAAAGTTTGACACAAAGTGGTTTTGTTAGTTTCATGCCAACGCATTTCTTATTTCCACACCAAGTGTGCATGTTTTCAAAATTACAAATAATTTTGGTGTTTATTAAATGACGTTTGGCTGGGCGCATTGTTGTAGCATACCGCTATTTTAAGGCAACAAAATGACATTGCACTTTGACCAACAAAACCATATCTAAAGTAAGTGGCATATTATTAAATGATATTTAAGCAGCGCGTTTTAGAAATGTGCAGGTACACAACGCTCGATTCTGACACGGGTACGTGCTACAGTGCACTAATGGTTTTTCATTCATTTATTGTAAACTATTTATATATGTTTTATTACAGAGTACAACTGAGTACAACTGATATATATATTAAGTAAAGAATGAACTGTATCATTAAAAAATCATTCGGGTTCAAAATGATGTTTTGACCTTTTAAAGGTCTTGTCAGGTGCAATTCTGATTGGTTTATCACACGTCACGCCCCCAAAACATACCTCTGACTAATTAAGAGAGTTAGTTGGTTAGTTTTGTACCTTGTGCTGGCACAAAGTCTGTTTTTTTTCCATCAGAAAAATATCAAAAGGAATTTGGACACACCCATAAATGTTACTTGCACCTTACACTTTATGCTTTGTGTTAGATTGTCAGAACAGAGCCCACAGACTGATTATTCTAATGTTGTGTCGTCTTTCTGTGTCAGAAAATTCTGACCATGATGCCAACTGAGGAGGAAAAGCAGAGGATCCAGGAGGCACAACTAGCCAATCCAGATGTGGCTCTAGGGACAGCAGAGCAGTTTCTCCTCAGCCTGTCCTCCATCGGTGCCTTGGCAGCCCGGCTGCAGCTCTGGGCCTTCAAGCTCAACTATGAGACACTTGAGAAGGTCAATGTCCTCCCAGGGTAGCTCCTCACTGCAGAGTGGCTTGAATGGTGCAAATGAATGTTTTTTTTTCTTGATATTTTCAGCTTGTTTAAGTTATTAAAACAGACACAATTATGACTTCATTAGTGTAATAGAATAACATTGCTGCGGTGGAACTGCAAGTTACAAAAGAACTCCATGATCCAGCCCATAAATCATCTTCGACACATTATTAAATCCACTTGTTGAGCATTTCCTGTGAAAATAGGTGAATACTGGTTGTTGCCATCTGCTCATTGTGGCATTTTTCTTTATCAGTCTGATTATTTGTTGTCATTCCTGTTCGCATTTTTATTTCAATAGATGAAGCAGCGTAAACAATGCTATGTGAATGAATAATTATGGAACTGTCAGTCAGGCTATCTAAATCAGTTAAGCAGGGAAACCTCATAGGTTCTACCTCCATGTACTTTGTTCTGCAGGAAATTGCTGAACCCTTGTTTGACTTCAAATTGGGTATGGAGCAGCTTACCAAAAACGAAACACTAAAGTGCATTCTTGCAACCTTTTTGGCATTTGGAAACTTTCTCAACAGTACCAATGTGAGTACATTACAATTTTTACATAATTATTTCATTAACTGAAGTATTAAGTCTACGAACAGCTGTTCAGCAAGTGTTAGATATCCCCAACATAGATTTATTTTCTGCTTATTCTTGGTAATCAATGTATCTTATCATTTTAGCCCGTTGGCATGTTTAAGTCAAAGTTTTGTGAGTCATTGTTGTAATAAGAGATGTTAGCATGATCGACTGCATGGGTCTGTGATATGAATAAAGCTGTGACAGCAGGCTGTGCTGCAGGCCAAAGGCTTTGATCTGAGCTACTTGGAGAAGGTAGCAGAGGTGAAGGACACGATGCATAAACAGTCTCTCCTGCACCATGTCTGCAACTTCATCATAGAGAACTACCCAGAGACATCAGATTTGTACTCTGAGATCCCTGCAGTCACAAACTTTGCTAAAGTAAGTCCAATAATCAAGCCTAATGAAACATATCTAGCTATTCTTCCTCTGCGTTGGTTAATACCTTGATCTTATTGATCTTGTACAATTTCCCATGATTCAGGTTGATTTTGACCAGCTTTCAGACAACTTGGTCCAACTGGAGAAGAAGTGTAAAGCATCCTGGCACAATCTGAAGGAGATTTCCAAGTATGAGAGCCAACAGCTGCTGAAGAACAGGATGAAAAAATTCCTAACGAACTGCACAGACAGGATTATTGTCCTCAAAGTGGTGCACAGGCGGCTGGTAAACAGGTAACGGAACCACATGCCCAGGGCTGTAGGAACTAGGGGGTGGGTGGTGGGCGTCACCAGGTCATCAGGTGAACGTTTTAAACAAATCATTGCATTTACTGTACCCCAATCTGGCTAGTTTGATCAATTTTTTATGAGTTTGTAAAGTAAGAATTTTCCCTTCAGATTTCACTCTTTTCTGTTGTACCTGGGTCATCCCTCCTACTCTGTCCGAGATGCCAAGGTAACCCAGTTCTTTAAGACCATCAGTAACTTTTCTCTGGAGTATCATACAACCAGAGCACGGGTTCTTACTCACAAGCAAAAACGGAATGCTTTGCGGCTGAGGACCAAGACTCGAGGGAAGCTGATTACAGAGGTGAGAGGTGATATACGTGTGAAATAGGGGTTGATACACGCGTAACCATTTTTCATTTATACTAATTTTGACAGCATAAATTCCTGATGTTGTCTTTATGATTTGAGGTGTAAGCAGTGACAGCTGAAAGTGCATCATACAATCACTTGTCTTCTTCCAGACTGAGAAGTTCTCCAGTGCTGTGCCTTCAGAGCCCCAAGTTAGCCCTGTTGCTGTCTCCACCACTCCAGAACCTGAAGTTGCTCAGGAAGAACATGAAAACATGAAGAATGTTTTGATTACAAACGCAGAGCCTCTCATCACCCGGCGCACACGCGGAAGTGAGAAACTATCCCAGGCAGCTAAGCTCATTGATTTAAAATAACCTTTAATATTACCAACAATAGAACCTGCTTTTGCCTTTACACTTCACTCCAGCATACATTCATCTAGTGTAACCAGATAACACAACCAAACATTCACCAATCACAAGCATTTACCGTATTCTATCTAATATTCTGAACACTAAATAACCGGTATACTACACTGGCACTGATAGCAATAAGATGCCCTCCTGGGCAGCTAAGCTTTATAATACTACTTTCTTGGCTCAGGTATGATTGGCCTGGATGCGTATGAGCGTGTAAACCCTTGATTAGCTATTCTGCCTTGCCTTTGTTATGCATTTTCTATATCATACAAAGGTATTACAATGGTAGCTTTCAATGTAAAAATTGTTGTGGCTTTTGAATCAAGATGAAAACAAGTTTCTTCTTGTTTGCTGCCAGACTTAAGAAGGGTTAGTCCATGCGATTTGTCAAGTGCCAGAGAGAACAGCACTGGTTCCCAGGACGATGCCACAGAAGAAATCATGGATTGCTTGGTAAAATCTGTCACTCAAAACCCAATAGACAGGCCATCTAGCACAAGACCTCGACAACGGTCCAAGGACCAGAGGAAGTCCTGTAAGTATATACAGACGTGTTTTCAACACCCAACAATTATGTGCTAATTTAACATTATCCCTTTTGATTGACCGTGTCAGTGTAATAGCCTGACACCTCTGTGTATGTTGGCTGGAAAATTGTGAACTCAGCAACCAAAAAACAGCTCCTGTAGCTCAACAAGTACAGTGTTATGCTTGGCTTCAGATTCCACACAAATTGTAACCCTTCCCTCCACTATAAATAGCAGTGGATAAAAGTGTCACATAAATAAGCAAATCTTGAACTGTGGTAAAAAGGCCCTTGAGACTGTTTCCTGCTTTTTAAAGATAATTTATGCCCGGTTTCTTAATGTTTTTAACACTTAAAATGAGTTAGTTGTTTTAGATTTTTTTTTTTTGTGTACAATCATACACTGCTGCTGTTTATCCATCCACCACTGCTTAATCCCAACTGGGGTCACTGGAGCCAATCCCAGGAACAATGGGCACAGACAGGAACCTACCCTGGGCACTGGTCAACAGACCACAGAGCTGGGCCAACTTACACTGAGCAATCAGCCTCTCCTGCACACTTTTGGACCATAGGAAGAAACTGGAGCCTCCAGCAGAAACTCACATGAACACAGGGAGAGTGTGCAAACTCCACACAGAAAGGTCCCAGGACCAAACCCAGGACCTTCTTGCTGCAAAGCAGCAGTGCTGATCACTGCACCACCAAGCCCCCCTTACTGCTGTACAGTGAACATGCCCCCCTTACTGCTGTACAGTGAACATGCCCCCCTCACTGCTGTACAGTGAAAAGTTTTTCACATATTTCCTGGATCATGCAATACAAATCACAAAGTACAGCAGCATAAAAAGAATATCATGAGATTATGGTAAAATAATATGCAATAAAATAACAGAAAATTACTTTAAAATAGACAAAAATGGAAAGTATGTCAGCAACTGAAACAGATTTGCATTGGCAGCGGGTTGATAAAGTCTATAAAATGACCTGTTAGCTCCGTCCTCGTTCAGAATGCGGGTAAGAGCTTTTCTTCTGCATTTGGGCCATTAGGCTGCCGCAGTGAGAGAAAGCTGTTGTTGCTGGTGTGTCGATTCTTCTTCCAGCTGAATTACAAACTGCCATTAATACACAAAAAAAATCGAACTGTATGAATTTCAGTTATATCGCGAATATGTGGATATCAGCAATATATAACCAAATTAAAATTTGTGCTGTTTTTCAGTACGGAGAACCTCGGATGTCGCTAAAGCCCTTGAGCTGATGAAGAAGGTGGCACTGATAGAAGCTCACCATTGATGATCCACCAAAACACACAGAATGTACAAGGCAAAGGCCTTGAGTCTTCCTGGTGAACTAGGGAAACGTGATGAAAGATACCAGAGCACCATCACATAGATGAGTTGTGGGCTGATATGTATGTAACAGTCATCTGCAGTCCAGCCGCCTTATTTGATTTGGATTTACAGGTCCTGTTGACGCATCCAAGAGAGTCGGACATGGCTGTGAATTCTACATTAAAACCAGAAAGCAAATAGTTACTTAAGTCTTGGAAGTGGGAGAAATTAAGCCTTTTACTTGTATGGAAATAGAATTTTCTAGATGTGTGTGTATACGGGTTGCTATGGATATGTTTTGACTCATGACCTTAGAAATGGCCTTTATCATACGTTGTGTGCATTTAATAGTTGCACTGGTGATCAGCTACTGAATCATGCTGACGGTTTGAGTTCTAGGTTATAGTATAAGTATAGTTTAAGCTTTTGATTTGGATATTGCCTGTTTACGGTATTTGCTTTGATGCAATGAGATTTCTTTTGCTCAGAAACCAGTCTACTGAAGAACAAAGCAGTGACAGGCTGAAGAGCTGGCGCTCTGTGCATTTGGAGCATGTATGCTCAGGCGTTCATCGTTGTGGGTTTTGTCAAGAAAGCATACCTTGTTTTTACTGGTGTCAGTTTGTGGCTGGGATTCCTCATCGTCAATCTCCTGGACCAGAAGGAAGCTCATCAAGCAGCATCTTCTCCCCAGCTTTCTCTCTGAATGCACCACTACATCATCTTCAGCTGGGTGGGGGAGGGGTCTTAGGACCTGGAAGGTGGTTGGGGCCCCATGTAACCCAATGGGGGGGGGGACTGTGCACTTCCAGTGGCCACTAGAGCTGCTGAACACAGTTTTCTCCTGGGCCGGTTTGCTTACCTGCTTCCCCTCGTAGTTCAGTATTTGTCTTCTGTCATTGTCATTGGTTCTATATTCCCATGCACCTTATAACTCATAGTTGTGATTTTTGTGCACACACTTTTTTGTTTTCACTGGTGTTTTACAGTTACAAATTTTGGTTTTTCCTCTGTCCATTTTTTCACCAAACATTTCAATATGTAAAGGGACTCATATTTTATCCATTATTTTAAGATTTTTTTTCACCCCAATGTCACTGCTCTGATTTGCACAAGAAATGCATGAGAATAGAACTTGTGTTAAAATTACATGTTAAAGAACATTACAATAAGTCACAGAAAATGTTCTACACAATATTGCACAACTAGTAAAATAATTTTGCCCACAGCAGTGATGCATTTCCACTTGGATTACTCCATTTCCAGTAGGTGGCAGTGTTGTTTCAAATGACTTCTAAATTGTAACATTTAATTCATGAGCAAGATAAGACATTTAGATTTTACAAGGTGTCCGTAAATTAGAACTTACTTAAAACCATTTAGCATTTTAACTCATCCTGGTCAGGGTTGCACGGCCAAAATATTACATAAATAATATAATAAAATGCTAAATCTAATGTGTTTTCAATGGATGTTTTTTGCATCTGGCCCTTTTTAACTTCAGAATTACTTGTCTGCCCATGAAAGACTGCTGGGTGGCTGGATGGATGGATGTTTGTTTGTTTGCTAATGTATCTAGTAGTAATTATCATTAGTTACTTAATTAAAACCAATGGTGTTCTTTTCCATCTTTATTTCCCACAATAAAACAGCTTGATTTTAATAGAGTAAGCAAAATACTCATATCCAAATTTTACACAGCCATGCAAGTAATGCAGATCTTTTGAGAGGATCAGCAAGACACTCATGCTTCAAAGTGTATATGAGTATTAGGAATAGGCATGAATAGTATGATTTTGCCTAATAGTACTGCGTATCAACTACCCGTATATCACATACGCATAGTACTAACAAAGCAGGCCTAGAAAGTGTGACATTCCGCACAGATAGATCGGTTTATTGCTTTCTCACAGTACAAATTGCAGCTGAAGAGCTCATTCAACTCACTTCCTTCTTGTGTTTTTTAGATGAGACTACTAATGACCTAAACTCAGGTTTCCTCATCATATGTTACAGTATTGCGACCTAAAACTCAGTCCATCAGGGCCTGAAGCTGATTCAAATGTTCAAAATTCATGTTTATGTTATTAAGTTATTATTACTATTATTTTAAGATTAACGCTGTTTCTACAAACTTTGAAAATCACTTGGTAAACAATGCACACAAGACCATGATGTATGTGCCAAGGTGTCTGCAACACAGAATTTCTGATTGACCAGAACTTCACCATCACTGCTGCCTGTATCATCACAACCATCCACTGAAATTATCCAAGATATTGTTTAAATGATAATTACTCATGAGTGATTTGATGGTATGCTTTTCCAATAGCTTTTTTATATTTCTTTATAGTAAAGGGTATGTTGGTCCCTCACACATTTATCACCTCAGATCCATCGGCGTAAAGAAGCACAGGACGTCCATCAGCTGGATCTTAAAAAGAAGGCCCTACATTTTTTGTGTGCTATTTGTAGCACAGCATCGACTCAGGGTACAGGGCTGATATTAAGGGGCGAGGTTCTTCCTCCCCCAGGCCTCAGACCTTGGCTAGAATTTTTGCATTACACCAATGTTGATCTGTGATATATCTAAAATATATAATGTGACGTTCAGTGAACGCAGGCCCCGGCGAGGTGGTTAAGAAGCAAGGCAACATCTTCACACATCAGGCTCATTTGCTAGTAGCTGTTTAAAGGAATCACACAGAATGTCAGACAGCAACGACCCACCACCTTCTCTCTCCTACTAAACACACAGCTCACCGTGTTGTGGGTCCTTTTACCACCCCAACATGACACAATGGAAACACAATACAGTACACTAACATCATCAGTTACTACTGAACCTGACATTACATGTGGGGAACAAGGCACAGTTATTAACAAAAATACTTACAGAATGTCTTTGCACTATGCATTACTTTGAAGTCACTGGACAATCTGAGTATAGATTAGTCCAAACAAGACAGTCATTCAGAAATTGAGTTATTCTGTAATACCTACATAAAAGTAGGGGGCTTATGCTTTTACTCTGATTTTTTATCTCTTGCACTGTAGTCCTTTACTACTGGGTTAACATCAGCTCTAGACAGAAAGGAAATTGTCTGCTCGCTGATCATGACCACATGTTACTATAGAAATGTATTTTATTTAAATGATCATTGCATGGTCTTTGGCATTTTAAACTCATGCAGTACAGCAACATGAGTTTTGTAAAAAAAAAAAAAAAAACTTATCATCCATGAATTACAAATCGAGGCTACACTCCTGTCTATCTATACAAACTCAAAACTGATTATTTAAATTTACAAATTTAATATCGATTCAGCTATTCAAAAGCACATGCTGGTAATTTCATCAATAAATAATGGAATCCACTTATTGGTCCACAAAATCCAAATAAATACTCTACTTTGATGCAGAAAGCAGTAACAAGTACCAATATGTAGGGCATGATATCACTAACTGCAAACCTTGATTAGCGGGTCAAGTACTGCGCCTGTGGCACAGAAGACTTCCAGTTTGAAAACCACAACGCATTAAGAGAACACAACATATTTAAAAATTATAATAGCTTAATTTGATATTTTTGTGTCATCTTTTTATTGCATCTTAATGTTTTGTGTTGCCTTGATGCTTTTGCGTTGTGTTAACGTTGATGCGCTCTCTGCACTTTCACAACCACTGTATTTAGGCCAAATCATGAATGACGTGGTTATGGCTGCTGATAATGGTTGTGTATCCCTGTTCGTATTATTGGACCTAACGCTTACTATTGGATCTAACTGACTGTCACCAGTTTGTTCATGTGACCAATTAATCCTCTGATTCCACCGGAGTGCGGTATGTTGTCCTGCAAGGTTCTGTCCTGGGTCCACTACTGCTCACACTATACCTGCTACCCCATTGTAGTATTATTAAGAAACACAATGTGAGTATTCATTATTATGCAGATGACACTCAGATATAAATATGTGTAAAAACAGATGACCTGCTCCAGCCGTCAATGACTGAGGACTGCCTAGCTGAAATCTTGACAAAACACAGCTGTTACTACTGGACCCTAGGACAGCCCAGGGTTCTGTTGATAGCATAAAGCTTGACTGCTTGCCAAGTCAATGAAAGCACAGTGGTTAAAAGCCTTGATGTCACTATTGACTCAGCCTTGTCTCTGGATGCTCACATAAATCATGTGGTTAAAACAGCTTTCTTCCATATCAGAAATATTGCGAAACTTATATCAACTCTTTCACTTCAGGATGCAAAAAAGTTAGTCCACGCTTTTATAACCTCTGTTGTGGACTACTGCAGTGCCCTATTGGTTGGGTGTGTCTCAGCATCATTAAATAAACTCCAATTTGGTGCAGAATGCTGCTGCAAGAGTTCTACAATGAACTAGAAACATGAGCATATCAGTCCTGTATTGGCTTCACTCCACTGGCTTTAACTGCTAGGTACGTTTGCTTATCTATAAGGCACTGAATGGCCTAGCAACACAGTAAATCAGCAGTCATCTGGCTGTCTATATAACCCTCCTCATTTGCTTCGCTGACAAGGGTCAGGATATCTGGCGGTGCTCGGAGTGGACCGATCTTCATTTGGTTGTGGAGCATTATGTTTCAGGACTCCAAAGTTGTGGAATAGTCTAGCAGTAAGAGTGTGATATTCACACTCACTCGCGATATTTAGGTCAAGGCTAAAAACTCACTGGTTTGATCTAATATTTGGTGACAAAGCTGATAGCTAGTTCGCACCTCCAGCTGCTGCGAGGGAAATCGTGCTTCTTAATTTACCCAGAATCTTGTAGTGTGTAAAGTATTTCTCTTTTTGCGTTTCCGTTAAAAGAGTAAACATAATGAAAATAAAAGCATGTAACATTAGCCAAATAATAACAGGGCTAAAAGCAAAGGGTACACACAGTATGTATAGCTGCAGGTGCCCGTGGTCAGCCATGTGATATTGTTTGTTGATTTTATTGTTTGGTTTTATTGAGCTGAAACTTATCTTCTAATCCTGAGTTAGTAAACAGGTTTTGTGACACAAGCCCCCGGGTTCTTTGCACATGCTGGTGAGTTTTGAGTGGAGGCAGACCATAGCAGCTGCTCGTGTAAGGAACTGGAATGGAACAGAAAAGGGAAAATGACAGACACGCATAAACACCCAAACAGCAGCATTTACCAAATGCTAACTATTAGAATTTTACATTGAAACCATTTGTAAACTTCTACCAATGACATGTCACCTGAAAAATATTCACATAGCTGACAAAACAGTACATTACTAAAATAACTGATTTTTAAAATGTATTGTTATAGAACCATTAAACATCTACTGTAAATTAATGCAATAAACTAATGACCAATTTTGGAAATCCTGTTATACTGACTGTTGTTGATTTCACTAGCAGAATGACATTGTTCCTAATACTGCAAAAAGGCCCACTTTCATCTCTTTGTGACAGCATGTCAGAAGCACATCTTAATTGCTTTGCGCTCCAAAAGATCAGAAAGGAAATTAGAGTACGGCACAGAACAGAGTTCAGAGGGTACAAAAAATAATGAACAAAGGACGTTCTTAAATAAACATCCAATGACACACTGTCCCAGCATTGCATCTTACAGCACGTAATCAGATCTCCAGGAACAGCCATGTTGGTGGAATCCTTGATCATGCAGGGATGGTTTTATGAGGGTCGTAAGCCACTAGAGCCATGAGCCAGGGATTCAAACTGTCATTGCTCTGTTGAGTTTAAAGATAATTCAGACAAAATTCTTTCAATGTATTCTAAACACGGTGCTACTAACAGATTGTGTTACTCCCTCAAACATATTCTGATTTACCAGTTGCTGATCTCTCCTGAGTATTGACTGCTGCACTTCATCCCTTTCATTACCTAACCTATATATAACCAGTCTGGCTATTTTTCTCTGTGCAAGGAATTGTCCCCATGTGTGTGTTTTCTGAGGCTTTCACAGAGTCTCTCCCCAGTCCCTCTTGCTTGCCTGTGTTTCCTGTGCTGCTGTGAGTTTGCTTTCCCCAATGCCTTAGCTGGGGATTGTCATTCCTCACCCCATTACCAGTGTGAGTGTGTGTCCCCGCGGTCCTCTGTCCTCACACCCCAAGGGCAGACCTTTTGGCTTCTTGACTCCAACTTGTACCTTATGTTCTATGTTTTTATGAACCTAAAATTTAAGAAATGTGGTAGTTGCAATATGTGGCATGTATTCATTGACTTGAGGCCTTTTAGTATAAGGTGAATTACATAACTATAACAGAGACAAATGTATTAGCAGCAGGCTTCTGCTTCTGTGATAAAGGCCCCCTGTAGTATTTTCCAGGTTCTGACAGACAGAGCTATAGACTAATGAAGAACTGAAACTGTCCTTCCTAGTTCCAGGTAAACACTTTTGTAGTTCCTAAGTGGCTTCACTGAGGGCAAAATGCCAGCATGGGCCAGTTACAAAATAGGGCTTCTCTGACAAAAACGCTTATATCTTACAAACAGAACATCATGGAAAGAAAATTTCAATGCAGATTTATTCCAGAGACTCTCCAGAATCCAAATGTATCCAACTGGGTAAGTCCTAAATGCCTCCTGGTAATCACTCCAGTCCAACAGATGGGACTTCAGTGTTAAAAAGGTTAGCATTTTAGCTATTTAGGTACGTTTTTAAGGGTTTTGGAACTAAAAATAAATACAGATACTCCTACCTTAATGACCTAATTGTATAACGACCACCCAGACTTATGACCAGCCCTCCAACCAGTTGGTATGGTACGCTGTTTGAGAATTTGGACGTGGAAATGGCAGCATGGTATCTCCACTCACATCACCCTCTCTCAGTCTGTCTCATTCCCCACAGTAGCTCAGTATTCATTACACAGGTGTTCACAGTGTCCAAGACTGCATATCTAATCCATAAATGTGTGCTTTATTGTACAGCCCACAGTGCAGGATGTTATCAGGAAAGGAAGAGTGTGACTTCATCTGGAGGAAGTGCCAAAAAAACAAAGGAAGACTTTCGATCTTGAAATGAAAGTGAATATAACAAACAACAAAACTAAAATGTTAATCCGAATGTCTTTCATTATAACTGTTTTTTTAGTACATCATTTTTATAATTTTTGCTGGTTGTTTTTTTATGGTCTATAATATGTAAGAGTTATGCAAATTAAAACAAAGTTATCAAGTTGGATTTTGAAATATCAGTAAGGGTCCCGTGCAGCTCCACACTTATTGACTAATAACTGGTCAAGTCGATCGTTAAGTGAGGAGTGTCTGTATCGTGAGGATGACAAAGAAGAAATGGCTTCGTCTGGATTTGATCCCTGTCTGAGAATACATATTTTAGTAGATGTTTTTCACTTAATAAGTGATGAATATGAGCTGCATAGCACCAGCCAGAGTGTTCTGACATTAGCTTGGAGGGTGAGACCCTCTTTCAAAGCAAAATAAGATGTCAGTTAGTCTAATAAAAATAAATCCCTTTTTCAGTTTAATTCCTGATCATTTTGAACTGCTTTATGTCAGTCGGAACCATGAAAAACTATAAATATTTTGCTGACAACTTTATCTGCTGTCCTCAGGTCACGCTGCTGTTCTGCTACTATTTTTGCTAAATGTCACTATTTTGAGTGATGGTCAGTTGGCATTGTAAGCATAAAAATTACTGTGATATCATTGAGGCCTTAAATTGTATTTTACTCAAACAAAGATATTGTGAGAGTTAGCAGCACTGTATTTCTGGTAAAGCTCACATGGCCTACTGTCTGCAGTGGGGAACCGGGGGGGTCAAGTAAATATTGTGAGCTACTGTAAAGCTCAGCTATTGTACACAGGGTAGATCTGCTGGAGTGGCTCCACCCCCCGGGCAGCAGTCTAGTCAGAGTCGTATATAAACAAAGAGAACTTATCATGCGACTGTGTTTCTGGGTGTCTCACTGACAAGTGAAGCTCTTCGCTTTTCTACTGTGAATCTAAAACCTATTTTTTTCAAGGAGTAGAAGCTGATTTTATGTCAGTGAGCCATGGAGGAATTTGCACTGTCCTTCTGGATCTACATTGGAGTGATGTCTGTGTTTGTTGGGGGGGTCCTGAGGAAATCGCTGGCAGCCCATATCAGAGCAGATGCCACCATAGTGGCCTGGCTGGGGGTCACGGTGCTGGTGGAGAGGCTGTACTGCCTCACCCTGCTGGACTTCCTACTGGCGGCTGTCCTGGCCTCTGCTTGCTGTCTGTATGCGGGCAGGAGCGCACCCGTCCTGGGCCTTCCTGTAGACAGTAAAGTGGTCTTCATCACAGGTAGGACGCCCTGCACATCCCCATCAGCTCTTGTTGTCACTCTTAATTTACTTTATGCCGTCTTCTCCCATTGGGTACCTAAGTCAAACAAAGCACGTAAAAAAACTACGTGTTTTCTCCCGTCTGCAGCGCAGTCACACAAAGAAAAAAGTTTGGCTACTTCGCCATGCAAGAAGAATAATTAATTCATCTAGCAAGAAAAGAAGGTTACGCCCTCAATGATTTTGCAGCAGACAAAATGTGGAACACGGACTTTTTAATTTACCTTGTGAATCTAATTTAAATCCACAAAAATCCTTTTATTTTGAAAATGAAAGCATGGTGGAGTAGCCTGCTGCCTATTTGGGGAAAATAGTTGATGAATCATTGAATCATTGAAAATAACAATTTCAATATACCTACAGTAAGTGAGGATAATATCAATTGCCCTGCACAAAATTCAAACATCCTATTTCACTGTAACATTTTGTTTTTGTCATTTTCAAAATAAGGGAGTTTCCTGAGGATTTCAATTAGGTTCACAATGTAAATTAAAAAGCCTGTGTTCCATATTTTTCATGCTGCCAAAAGTCATTGAAAGCATAACCCCCTTTTCTTGCTTAATGATGTAATTACAAAGTTTTTTCAGGTTGCATGCTCTGAATGTGCGCTCGGAGTATATATAATAATAAACTTATTTATTATATAATCACATTACTTTCTTAGCTTGCAGGCCTGATGGGAGAATAGGGCCTGTAAACTGATGGTCGAATGCACTTAAGTGAAAGAAGTGGACAGCTACATACTTCCTTGACTTGAGTCCGGGTTCCCCAATTCCAAACATCCGTGCTCAAGCACATCTTAATCGGCTAATTACCAAGGTTAGTAGGTATGTCTGAGCAGCGAAGTCTGCAAACGATGTTGCAAGCAGGTGCTCAGGATAGAATTGGGGAATCCTGACTTAGGTGCGGGGTACAGAAAGCCAGGACCCCCTCTACCATATATCAGATAGTTCTCTTGTGTGGATCCCCGATGGTAGAAGGAGCTGCTGGTCCACATGCAGTCATCAGATTTCCTCTTTCCCTTCAAGAAATGCCTCAAGATCCATTTTATCCACGAATTCCTCTACTAGCCAGGTGCCACCTGCCTCCCTATGCTTCCGGAATGTTCTTATGTCGCACTTGTGGTCCTATTATACTCTTATTAGGTTCTTTCCTTGCTAGAATCTCTCGTATAGCTCCTGCTCCAATGATGCTTGCACTTGTAGCTGGACATTTGTTGGAAGCTCAGTGAAGCTCACTGATAAGCGACATTGCCTCACATCTGGAACCAGCGTTCCAGTCTCCATGGCTCCATGTGTGTGGAGTGTCATGGTGGGGATTCAGCTGGGTTCTCCGGTTTCCCCCCACAGTCCATAAACATGCTAAGGTTGATTGGAGTTACCAAATTGCCCGTAGGCATGCATGTGTGAGTGAATGGTGTGCAAGGGCCAAACACCAGAGAAAGGAAGTTAGCAAGCTAGCGCCAACCTCTAGGGAGGTGTCACTCGGCAAAAAACCAACCATGTGCTCACACCAAACACATCAAAAGGAAAGTGGTCACATACCACATTGCACTACACTTCCATGGTCCTTCAAATTTACCTTTGCTGGCAGCAAAGATGAAATTGAACGCAAGGCTTTGGCTACTGAAGCTTACTGCTTGGGACACATGAAGTAAACAATAATCAGAGGCAGATTCAAAATGAACAAATCCCAGCATGATAAAATTGGCACGACAGTGATAGCATTAAAGAGAAAGCCAGAGCTGCAGCGAACAGGGGAGTAGAAGCGTACCGAAGTGGAAGAGCAGAAGCCAGTCTTGACTTCTAAATACCTACAATGGAAACATTTGTTTTTTCTATGACAGCATCAAAAATGCTCAAGCTGCACCTCAAAACTAATAACCCACATAAAATGATACCTCAACTAGCCTGCCACGATAGTACAGGTATCTTTGATTACATTAAAATGGTCATACGTACCTTGACAATAGCCAACAATCCAGCAACCAGCAAAGTGGCACCAAAAAACAAGGTGGAGTATGTAACCACCTACCCAGGAGCAGCTGGGATGCGGATGGCGCAGGGGACAATCTTACAACTGTACAGACCCCCTGCTCATGCTGCAACATCAGCAGCCAAATGATGACATCAGATCCCAGGCTCCAAAAAGAGCTAACCCGTCAAATGGCTAGAGGAAGCTGTCATTCCAACACCAAGCACACGCTCAAATGGTGCCAAACTGCCCTCTTTAAACAGACTGGACTAATTAAGGGCACCCTAAATAGGCAGGGCAAAGACTTTTCAACCATAGCTGGTAATCCACCCTGCTACACTTGTACACTGGTAATTTAAAAAGGCAAATCGTCTGGGTGTAAATGGTGGTGCTCCATCCTTGGTTATTCCCTGTTCTGCGTCTGTAGCATCAGGAGTACGCATCATAACTCTGCGTCAGAATTAAGAGGTGGGTGGATATTATACAAAACTGAATGTAAATTGTAATCTAAGCCAGGTTGTTTGAACAGACATTTGGCCTGAAAATATATAAAATCACAGAAACTATGTAAATAATACAATGGCCCCCATGAAATGCAGCAATAAGGACCATGTGCCCTCACCTGGATTGGGGGGCAGTTTTTTTTGTCATATACTGTATATACGAAGTACAGTGTACAGAGTACAATGAAATTCTTACTTGAATGCCGAGCCAGGCCTGTGGGGGAGATCTTAGTCCCAGCCAGGCATAGCCCAAAAGGGTAACATGGATCCACCCTCCTGTGGGCCCATCAGCAGCTGCACCTCTCAACATGACAAGCGCTAGGCCTACATGAATTTTGAATTGAAACAAAAAAGTCAGTTTAACACAGGAAGGATGATACAATGGATTTATTAAGATACATTGATGTCCCAGACAAACTGTCCTGGACTATGGTGTCATTTAAAAGCAAGAGTACCTGGTGTTTAGTGAGTATTCATACAATTTTGTTCTCCAGGTACATGATGAATGTGAGATATAGAGCTCACTGAACGTCTGTCTCCATAGGCTGTGATTCTGGGTTTGGAAATGCAGCTGCCCGGCACCTGGACTCGCTAGGCTTTGAGGTCATCGCCAGCGTGCTGCAGCTAGACAGCCCAGGAGCGGTGGAGCTGCTGCGCTGCTGTTCCTCCAACCTCACTCTGGTCCAAATGGACATAACCCAGCCTAAAGATGTCCAGAAAGCCTTCAGCAGGACTAAAGCCAAACTTGGGCTCAGAGGTAATAAGTCACAGTGTAACATGAACTACCAGCATGATTTATAATGATTCCACTGCTTCCGTGAAGGTGGGTAGTAGGGGTCAGGGAGGCATGGAAATTCTTATTTCACATTATCCCACAAGCAGACACCAGGGGGTGCAATGATGGGCACACCCCCAGTCAGGGGCGTGGCTCTAACTATGCAGAGGCACAATTTAGAATTTCATACTTCATACTTTAATAAGAATTGCACATGAAAGCATTATGTAAGAGGGAATTACAATAATAATTCAGGTCTATATTCTTGGTCACAGAAAAACATAAAAAAATTGAACAAATTCAGTGTTTCTGAGGTTTGAATGAATTATTTGTATTTACATTATTTTAAATGGGAAAAATTGATTCAGGTCGTGAACTGAGTCCTCGAACAAATTAAGTTTGTGAGCCAAGGTATGACTGTATGTGTGTGTGTTTACAGCTCAATAAATTTACTGAATGGTTTGTGCTCTGTTTACTCCTTCCTTTCCTTGTGTTTATCTGATATTTTAGACCCATCATTAGCAATCTAAGAGAGTCAGCGGATATTCTGGAACATTTTGCTTAAAGTGGTTTATTAAAAATAACATTTGGCTGCCACAACAACAACATCTTTGTTTTCATGTGCTGGTTTCTAGGAAATTGCAATTAGCAATTTCTCTTCGGTGATTTTTTTGTGAACTGTAATTAGACTGATGAAGAAGAACGCTCTGTATGAGCTATCGGGCATCTAGCAATTGCCGTCTATTCTTGGCTCAGCAGTGTTTTTTGTGTTTGCCTTTATACTTGTTGGCTAATTTGCAGCCATGTGAGTGTCATGAAACTGAAGTTCACATCTTTTCATTTCTCTGTTTCTCCTGTTTCTCTCGTATTGCCTCTTCAGAGTTTTTCATCAAAAATCTCAGTTTCAGCAAAGAAATATTGCATTAGCCTCAGTTACATCATTTTCCTAACTTCTGGAAAGAAAGATATTTAAAATATTTTCCAAATTTAAAAAATATGAGAATGAAGTACCGTAAAAATCAGAAAGGATGCTTAGTGTAGTTATTTTACCCATTCATAACCTTGGAAAATGAACATCCGTCCAATAAATAAACATTCCATGTATATAAACCAAGGCAATAAGCCAAGTCACAACTAAAACAATTTACCTTTTCAGGTTTGTGGGGCCTTGTGAACAACGCAGGGGTTTGTGTGAGCTTTGGAGATGCAGAGCTCTCGCTAATGACCACCTACAGGGGCTGCATGGAGGTGAACTTCTTTGGAACACTGAACATCACCAAAACATTTCTCCCACTTTTAAGAAGAGCCAGGGGTAGGATTGTCACAATTTCCAGTCCATCAGGTACTGAACCCACAGAGGCAGCACATGGAATAAGAGTAAACGGTGCCTGACCATCCATATTCCACCTGTTTCAAATAGAATGTTCCTGCACAGCCTCGACTTTTTTACCATTTTTGTCCGGTGGGATATAATGTGTGAGCATCAGTATCAGATAGTAGCAGGCTTTTTGTATAATGCAAGGGTGAATTTCCAGTACCTCTGTAAAAACAATCACAGTGAATACCCCTCCTTTAGAGGCAGCTCTGGTAAGAAAGTATGAATCATTTATCATCACTGAATCATTGGTAACATTTTACTTGTTGGGGACACAAATAATGCAGCTGTACAGTCTTACTAACTGTATTAATTAACACTAAGTGTTAGTTTCTGGTTAACGGATGGTAATTATTCATGTTTCTCCCATCATGCTGTCTGATGTTCTTCAGGAGAGCAGCCGTTTCCTTCCCTGGCGGCTTATGGCGCCTCAAAAGCAGCCCTCAACCTCGTCGTCGACACCCTGAGGCACGAGCTGCAGCCGTGGGGAGTCAAAGTCTCTCTCGTCCTCCCGTCAGCCTTCAGGACGGGTGAGGGAGCTCCGTGCCACCTACTGTGCCCCATTGCCGTACCACATGGCCAGTCCATCGTACAACTTCATATAAACTTATTTTGGTCATAAGATGATGCATATCACATCTTCAAGATATATATCTATGTGTTCCAGATGTATTTTAAACATAATTGATATTTCACAGCATTTATAGCGATAATTAATATAAGTAATTATGTGAGTATCAAAGGGACTTAAAATGCTTAAACACTAGCAGCCAATATAAGCTGGACATGCACCGTTGCACATATGTACACATATGTAACTGGAAATATAATATGTTGGCATGATGATGGCATGCCTGGTTAGTTATCTTCATTTCTTATAAACTTTCCTTAACTGACAAAGTGCTGTCAGTTAAGTTAGTTATTGTTATAGGAATAATAAAAAAAAAAACATTTTCTTTTCTTAATAGCAAAATTGATCTTGCATGCATGCCGGATGACTTTTTCAGGTCAGTGCAGTAATTCTGAGTACTGGGAACGGCAACACAAGCACTTAATAGAGAGTCTGACACCAGCACTGCTGGAGGAATATGGGGAAGAGTATTTGCTGGAGACCAAGGAGCTTTTCCAGCTTCATTCCAGTAGAGCCAGTGAGGACCTGAGTCCAGTGATCAACACCATCACTGATGCACTCACATCACCACAGCCTAAAGTGCGCTACTACGCTGGGCCGGGAGTGCAGCTGATGTACGTCATCCACACGTACCTCCCCACGTTCTTCAGTGACAGGTTCTTACAAAGACTCTTTGTGAAGAAGAAGGTCATGCCACAAGCTTTGAAGAAAACAATGTGAATTACATTTGCAAAACACTTTAATGACTGAGAACAAAAAGGTTAATTCACACCCTGAAGATGTAGGCTACATAAAAGACATTCCTGTGTAATATATTTGAATACACATTGTTATTCTAATTTTGTAGTATTTTTCTAACAAGGGAATTCATGCAGTTTTTCTTGAGTTTACAAAAAATTATGAATGAAAATAAAGAGTTAATAGTACCTGTCTGTTTATTATCAGAAGAGGTTTTCAAAGTATTCTGATTTCGGAGATAATTGAAGAACAGAGACTGTCCTTCAACGTGCCTGAGACACTTCACGTTGTTCACCTCGTGCTCATATCTCTCTTTGATTGCTTCATCTGCTGACTTTCTGCCAGCACTGTGCAACCTTATGAAGAGGACGCAGATGTAATGAGAGTCATAAAGTTCCACTGCCGTGAACCTGACGTGCTCCGTCACACGGCCTTGGCATGCTGTGTGACACATGGCCTGAGATGTCCCGTGACACGGCCTGACATGCTTCATGACACACGCCCTGACATGCTGCATGACACACGCCCTGACATGCTCCGTCACACGGCCTGACATATGGGGTTCCCTAAATGGGCTACCTGAGTGATTTTTATGGAGCTGAAAGAGAAACTAGAAAGTCAAAAATGATGGAATATCAATAATATCAATAATATGGTGATTAAAGTGCAGGGTACTGGCAGTAACACTTTATGGTCGGGGGGGGGGGGGGGGTGGAAGTGATCTTGAATAATTTGGAATCTGGAATCTCTTTGTTAGCAGAACATCAAAGACCTGCCTGATTCAACAAATTACTGCACCCTCTCTTATTGTTATCCTAGTTAGGCTGTGTGTATATTACATTGTGGAGACATTTCCCCAAAAGGGGAAACTCAATTTTATAAAAATCTGTGACTGCAATCAAGAAACTAAAAATCAAAAGTCTAATATTTTGTTTGGTTACTCATGGTTAAGCTTAGGACAGGGTAAGGGGTTAAGGTTAGGGTTAAGGGTTAAGGTTGCCATTGCTGGAATTAGGTTTTTTTCCCCATAGAAATTAATGGAGCGTGTCCAGAATGATATGAATACAATCAGTATCATTACTACAGTGTGTGTGTGTGTGTGTTTGTGTGTGAGCGGGTATACCTATCCTTATGGGGACACAATGTCCCCATAGTGTGATAAATATCTGTTTTTTTTCCCTTA
>JAODUD010000019.1:7383575-7395271 GCA_026784285.1 Stomatorhinus walkeri | reverse complement strand
TTCCCACCCTAATTTACAAATAAATTCATTAAAAATCCTACCATGTGAATTCATGGATTTTTTTTTTCACATTCTGTTTCTCACAGTTGAAGTGTACCTATGATGAAAATTACTGACCTGTCATCATTTTAAGTGGGAGAACTTGCACAATCGGTGGCTGACTAAATACTTTTTTGCCCCACTGTACATACACACCACATCAGATACAATTAAAACTTTATTTTCCAATGTTGTTAATAAGTTTGCTGTTCTTAAGAAAAAATCAATAGAAGTACAACGGACAGGTAGGATATTCTAAAAAATAGTTTGAATTATGAACATTTTAGCATGAAGAAAGTTCAAAGTTGCTGGTAACGTACTGAATTCTTCAAGTTTGTCCATATAACATGCAAATATGAATCTGAAGAAATAGAACATGAAACAAGGAACAAATGTAAAAAAAGTCAAAGTAAACTTTATCTCAGCTATATACATGTATACAATGAGGCGAGACAATGTGGCTCCACTTTTGCCTTTATATGATTACATTTTGTCCTATATCAACCTCTCTCCTACTCCATTGTTGTAGATGACAATAATAACATGGTTCTCAACTTAATTTAGCAACATTTGGACTCTACAAGCACAAAACTGTAATTGATTTCAGATGAATCTTTACTCACTAATGGAGGGGAATGTTTGATGCATTACAACAACCAATGATCAACCAGTTATCTAAAATAGCTCAGAGGTGGATCTCATGAACCTTCAGCTGGAAAGCATGTATTGATAGAGCACAACACAGTGTTATTATTTGACAATGGAAAGAAAATAACTCCACTGATGCTGTAACAAGAATGGCAGCAGTGTTATTTACAGTTTTTGTATTGCCACAATTCTCAAATGGCAATTAACATTTACAAGACAACAAGTGTAATTCCCACACCATAACGTCACTTCTGTACAGCAGAACATCATTTCTCATTGCTTCACACAAATTTCCAAATGTTTTAGTACATATATGCAAATGATTTTGTACAATTGTCATCATTTGACAATATTTAGTTACTTTAGTATTGTTGGTCAAAATAGATTATGTAGTTTCCCACCGTAATAATGTACACACAAAACTATATATGTTTGTGATCATCATGTTAGCCACCACTCGGAAAACCGTTAACCAAGCTTTCAAAACGATTTAAAGATATACTCCATAAACTGCAGTGATGTGACATTGCCGTGTTTTCGGTTCCCACAGTCAGGGGGCGCTGTAAAGGGGGAGAAAATTAGGATAATTGCATGGGCCCCTAAGTGACAGAGGCCCTAAAAAATTGGACCATAATTGGATTGGTCTGGACTGGGGGACCAGTTTGGTAGACTTTCATTGGGTGCAAAATCTCTAGCAGCACATGATTTTGTTATTATTATCTTGCCATTTTGCTGTTTTGTGTGTTACACAGTTCTGGGTTGCTTTTTTCCTTGCTATTGTACTGGGTCTTGAGATCTGAAGAAGTTAGCCTACATGTGCATGTGAGTGCTTTCTCCAGCCAGCGAACTTTACATACTGTAATGCAGAGCCTTGCAATGTTGAAATTGGTCTCTCTGACACGAATAAGTATCAGTTTGCCAAAGAAAAATAATCAGTCAGTGACAATGAGAAATTGAGAAATGATGATGAAATTGAGAAACGATGATGAAATTGAGAACTATGATTCAGAATTATGGCGATCAGGAGCTTACTTGGTAATTGTCAACACAGCCTAAATTTATTTGCCGAAAAGTGTATGCAGCAGTAAACACATTGGTAAACGTGTAACGGCATTTAAAAATTCCATGTTAGATATTTTGTCTTTACTGATGGTTACCCTAAATACATAACACATTTAAAATGGGGTACTCAATTTACAAGGAGTGCGCGTTAGGACCCAGAAAACTTGACGCGCAAGCCGTCACTCCCTATATATATAGCTAGTCAGCGGCGAGCTCTAGGAGTGAATTGGACTAATTACTTCTTGGTATCTCGTTGAACTCCAACTACAGGTTTTGCAACTTAACCGTAGATCAGAATATGGGTTGTCTGTCATAAAGTGTATTGGGAACATTTGCGAGTGTTGCTTTTTTTCATCCCTCCATTCAGTCAAGCTGGATTCCCGGAGCTCCTCACCATGTCTGGCGCGCTTTAGATCCTTCATGGAGCAGCCGAATTTGTACGAGGTCGCGCAACGACCCCTAATGACTTGCTTTCCACAGCAAAGTTCATTCTGCTACAAAGAAACTAACACAATCGGAGACCTAAGTGAGATCTGCGAGAACGAAAGCTCGGTTGATATCAGCGCATACATCGATCCTGCGCAACTGAACGACGAGTTTCTGGAAGATCTTCTACATAACAATAACAAGCTGGAGAAAGTCAAACTGGCAGGCGCTGATTACGGATACCAGGAGCCCAGGGTTAACCAGCAGTTGTACGGCGGCGTGGCGAACTACACAGATGCATCAAATTCTGAACCAATTTACGAGAACTATTCTGTCAGAGGAAAACAACCTGTGGCGATAAAACAGGAACATCGGGAAGATGACGAGCTTTGTCAATCATCAGTTTCCCCCGTTTTCACCAGTTGCCTTCCCCGCCATCCTGCGCAGCACATTACGCATCTTCAGTACCAGATCGCGCATTGCGCACAGACGTCCATGCACATCCACCCTGGCCACCCGACACCTCCTCCGACACCGGTACCAAGTCCCCACCAACACCAGGGACCGGTGAAGACAAGCAGATCCAAGAAGCACATTGACAAAAACAGCAGCGAGTACCGCTTAAGGAGGGAGCGGAACAACGTGGCTGTCAGGAAGAGCAGGGACAAGGCGAAGATGCGCAACGTGGAGACGCAGCAGAAGGTGCTGGAGCTGGCGGTGGACAACGAGAGACTCCGACAGAAGGTGGAACATCTCAGCCGTGAGTTGGATACTCTGAGGGGCATTTTCAAGCAACTGCCCGACGGATCCTTCGTATCCATTGATGGCCAGCTGCACATAAACGAACACATGAGTTCAAGCGACTTTGGAAATGTTTTTAAATGATTATGGCTGGATTCTCGTGATGAGCCGGGCAGTTGAGGTAGACACACGTGCCTTTTATACAAAGCGATTGAAATTATAAGATTATTTTCTATACCTGTATCTATAGTGGATGTAAGGCTGTTTTGTTCTACAACATAAAACACGTTTTTAGCCTATTATTATTATTATTATTATCTGAATTTTTATCTTTTTGAAAGATTATTATTACTACTACTGTATATACCTGCATAGAACTTGTCGACATTACAATTTTAATTCTTTTTCATGTTCTATAGTCTACCAGATTTACTTTTAGTTCGGATGTGTGCCTTTATAATGTGCCTTAAAGCTATGTAGAATTTTATCTCATTTTTCTTAAAGGACTAATTTGTAAACCTTTTGCTGTAATGAAGCGTATGTGAATATACTTTCAGAGGCTGTTGGATGACTATAAATTCCAAAGGACAGGCAGACATTTATAATACTTTGGCCTTATACTGCGTTATTATACTGTAACTCTTAAAACTGGGTTGGCATGAAGCATTTTAAACATTCTGTTTTATTCTCCAAATCTCTCTTACTTTGTGTACTTGTGTACTGCTGCTTATTAGAAGCACTTAGTGTTGTGTGTGCGTGTGTAATGACCTGGTGTCACTTCATACAGTTTTTTTTTTCATCGTTACACTGTAGGCGATGCTTTTGACTTTTCCTGTTGGCTAATATTTCGATTGACTAAAACTAAGGAAACATAAGCACTTTAAAAGACACTTCGAAAATACTTTTTCAATAAATTACATTTGAAATAAATAACAAATGTTGAGCCCAATAATATTAACAACATTCATTTTCCTTCTATTCTTTTGATTGTTGTACTAATCATGCTGGAATTTTATTAATTTATCAATTTTTCATAATTGTATATTGAATCACCATAAACCAGCAAACTATATTGTAAAAGCACATAAACTCCATTTTGAAACCATACAAAACTGATCAGACTGGCACCTGCATAATGTATCTTTTAAATGAGCAGTAGGCCTGTTTAAATGATGCCGATATTTAATATGTTTTTTGTCGCCCTGGAAACATTTGAGGCGTGTTCCTGGTGGCTCCCGCGCGCGCCGCGAATCAGAAGCCATTTACCTGGAATAGATGGCTAATGTGCCGCGTTTCCTATAACTGTACAAAAGTAAACATGATGATATGTTTGGGAAAGATATACATTCAGCATGGTTCACAATAAGAATACATTATTTCAAAAGTGCATGTCAAACAGTTGCTATGTACATGTTTTTGTTATAATAATAATAATAATAATTATTATTATTATTATCATTATTATTATTATTGGCCTATCATAAAATTTACAATTTGCTTTGCTTGTATAGAACTTTGTACAAAAAGAAGTCAGGAATTCCATTGTCTTCCGTCTTCTGTAACTTTTTAAGAGCTCAGTTTCTTTTAACACATAGGTTATACAGTATAAGACCCTATTAATTTGGCTCTATAAAATATCTCTAATTTTTACAAAGGCTGCATACAGTATGTGAGGTGTTCTAATCAAGCGCCTTGGTTATCGTTACTGAAATGCTAATATGGAGTATAGTTTCTTTAACATTGTAGAGTGTTTCTGTGATGTATTTATGGTACACATTTATTCTAATGAAAGCATATTGTATTATTTAATAAGCAGTACATTCTCTACTCCAATAGAACTGTCACGTGTCACTTCCTGTCTGCCACATCTGCCTGACCCTCTTCTCTTCTCTCTCACATGGTCTGATCCACTGCACCTGATGCTTGCTGTCCCTTCTTAGTCCATGCATTTACAGTAGGTACATGTTGGTTTCGTTGTTGCTAGTCTGGTCATTAGGGTTACCGTCTTCTTGCCTGTGCCCAATCCTCCCGTTTTGATCCCCCATGATCTAGTTTATTTCCAGTCTTTGTTCTTCAAGTTCAATAAAACTCCTCTTGTTTGTCCGCCACGCGTGCCCCGAGTCATTCATCCCAACAGTTCTGACATCATGTGCTTAGTTTTTATTTGGAAGTAGGAAAATGGGAGTCATTGCACAATATTCTCTTTTATTGGGGTCAAATTAGGTATCAACAAAATAGCTTTAAAATAACTTTATAGGTGTTGTTTGTATCAAATATTACTAATATAAAATGCACTTAAAAGATTTATTGGCTCTTGGTAGTACATTAATTCTTTATTGTATTACTGGACAGACTTTTGACTAGGAAAGAATGCAAACAGCTACAAAGTTATATTAACTTTTTAAAAGATTTCTTTTCACCGAATTACAGAAGTTCATTTTTTTTTCTTTCACCCCAGAGCTCAAAGTGATTAAACATTTTAGTGCAGAGTGTTTTTTTTATCTTCAGCCCAGTATCAGGTTTGTTTCCCATGGTCAAATATGCAGTGATGTGTTTGCCTGAGCGAGAGTGAAGTTTTGCAGGATCCTAGGACCTGGGGGATATGGTCATATGCAGCAGTTCTGAGTTGTCTCTTTGTTGTTCTAATCAAGAGCTCTAATGGGGGATAATTTGATCTCTTTGTTAAAGGCTGATATGTTTCCTGGTCCCTTCAAATTTAATGTTCTCTTTCTCTGTCTTTATTGGGTATGCCTCTCCCCCACGGCTCACGGGAGGTATGACATGAGAAAAGCTGCTGCTGTGACGTTCTGTGTTGGGGGGGGTGTCTGTCCTGCTATCTGCATGGAAGCTCTCTTAGGATACATGTGCTGTTTGCCCAGGGAGGTGACACTTGGAAATGTAGCACACAGAGCTTTTTCCTCTCCTCTCTAAGTGTGTTGAAGACTAAAGGAATGCATGATATGATGGACTGATACAGTATTTTTGCCCCACACGATAACTTTTGTCCAGATGCCCAGTATATAAGGGGGTTTCAGTAGTTATTGTTCCAGTTTCGGTGACTCTACAAGCAATAAATTATTATTGACATACCACAATGAAATGTATCTTCTGCCTTTAACTCATGTGTGATCACAACAGGCAGCTACAGTATTACCAGGAAGCAGTGCTTGGAGGAAGTACCTTGCTGGTTGGGTATTTGAACCAGCAACCTCCCAATCACAAGCAGACTTCCCTAACCAATAGGCCACCAGTGCCCCATTGATAACACAACACCGTTCTCCTGTTATTGAACCTTATTCGCGTGTACCTGAGCTGCTTGTTTGGATTCAGTACTCACCATGAATTTATGTGCTTTGTTTACACTGGTTACCACATTTGTATCTTAGGGGATCCATTAGGATTTTAGTGATTGATGGAATTGTTTTAAGCCAGGGAAGTTCTGGAAGGAGACACTATGTTACAGCACTTGGCAGAGACTTTGAAATGAAAAGGAAGGGAAGCTTACAAAACATTATTTTTTGGGGATTATGAAGCAAAACATGACTTTCAGACAAGCTGACATCTGGCCTCTTGATAACTAACTCAAATGTGAGAAAATTTCTAGAATTATTCGTTACAGGGTGTCCTCTAGAAGTATGAGTATGAATCCAGCCTGCCCCGAATCACACAGCGGTCCCATAACTCGGCTAACCTATGCTGGGGGGCAGATGGAATTTACATTTCCTTGTCAGGGACTCTGGGTTTTTATCACGAGGATCCACAACAATCCACTTGCGACTCACGGGACAAACTGGGTTTATTAACAGAAACTGAAACCATGGACAACGAGGGGTCAGAAAGCAAATAGGGAAAAACAAATAACTACTAAGGGTAACAAGGAACAGGCAGGCAAAGTATCAGGGCAACAATGAACCACTAGGGAACTAAACTAAGGCAGGAACTTAAATACAGGAACTGAACCAGGTAACGATGCAGCAGGAGTGAGACATGAGACAATTAGCCAATCAGGGAGGGTGCAGGACAACGAGCGAACAGGAAACACACAAGGACCGGCACAAGAACAGGCAACAGGGAACTAACAGGGAATTAACTCAAGGAACTGGGAGATCATACAGGGAACCTAAGAAACTGACAGAAACACAAGGAAGCAGAATCTAAACACAGGGAAAATAACAAAGGCAGGTAAAACAGAACCAAGGCAAAGCTAAAAACCAAAGCCGGAAACAAACCAGAAAATCACAGCAACTAGACAAACTGATAAGTGAAACACTATGGAACAAAATTCAAAAACAGAGGAGGCAGAATTTGAACACAAGACTACAGGGTTTCATAGCCGCATGCTGGCCAAGCAGGGAGGAGACACGAAAGACTCGGACAGACAGGAACCGATGCTGACATCACTAGGATAAGGTTTAACTCATGACTGAAGCAGTACAGCACTGGCTGCTGATGGACCCCAAAAAATTACTTCCTCTTTCTCAGACTTAAGAAGCACGTTTTCCAGTTACATTCGATTTATGAGCTTAAGTTTATACTGTATTTAACTGCCTCTGCTTCACCATGATTATTTTAGCATCATTCCATGACATTCTTGTTGTATTTTAAAAGGCAGCTTTACTGCATGTTCCTTGTCATAATCTCACTTGATTACAACTTTAAAAGGTTTTATTGTATGTGAGCAAATCCATGTACCCTTAAAATACAAAAGTACAAAAGCCGGTCCTGTGCCAAAATGCGACTTGGAAATCTGACTGTGTTTCTCTGACATCAGACTCTGGCTCAGTCTGCATACCGTCTCTTCACAATGTTTTTCATTTTTATCTTCAGTTTCTATAACATGTGTTTATCTTTTTATCACTCTTACTCCTGCTGTTTACTTTTCAAACCTGTCATCCAACCGGCATGCATCCCCACATCACAGATTTTATTAATGTCATAACTGTACAAATCCCCCCCTTCTACGTTCTAAATATTAAAGAATATTCATAAGGTATATTGTCAGTGAAAAAACACATTTCAAAATACCTATGCCAAAATTAGAGGGCTAGATTTGTGAAGTTAATGTGTTGATAAAGGTTAGATGTTACTACATAAATGCACATCCATTTTCTACTTCTGTGCCAAAGATGCTGAAGTTTTGTTCAGTATAAAGGACATAAAACAGCTGAATAATTACCTACAATGAATGTTACCTTTCTTCCACTAAAACTGTCATGATCAAAGGTCATCCAATGTTTTTCAGCTGGAACGTCATAGTAAATCTGTTTTCTTCTCATATCTTAAAGCATTCAAGTTAATTATGCAACAGGTTTATGTGCTTATGTGTCTGACTAAAAGAAACGTGCAAAACAAATAGTTGTTATACACCGTAGCCCTTAGCTAATATAATAGAGTGATCTGTGTTTACAAACAGCTAAATCCCTCTTTGGCAATGAGGCACTGGATGGGAACAAGTGATGATGATTCATGTGTGTTTGGGACTCTCAGCCGCGCACACAGATGAGCATGGCGTGTGCTTGGATGCGTCGATCCTGCATCTCATGCTTTCAGCTGTGCAACTTCCTGATTCAAACGTAAACTATCCTCTATTTTTGCAGCAGTCAGGTTTACTGAATATGTCGCACAAGGATGAGATTCCATATAAAAATTAAGTTGGTGAAATAAAAAATAAAATAGTTAAATATGACAGATTTAGCTGGAATAGAGTCCAGTTAGTTTGATTTATGAACATCGACATCTCTACATTATTTCTTTTAAATAGTTCACAGAATATCTGCAGATATCAGGGCAGAGGAGGGCTGACATTTCATCCCTGATCGTATCTGTTAGCTGTGACGAGGAGCAGCCCTGGGGGCAGCACTCACCGCTTCTGCAGTGTAACATGGTTGGTCGAACACACCCAGCTGCCGTGTTGCCAATCTGTGGATGATGCAGAACAGCTGTAAGTACTCGGGGAACATCTGGCAGTGCTCAGAACTGAAGGCTTTGACTAGCCAGGTGGGGGGTGGGAGGTGTTTCAGTCTGAGGAATATGACTGTTCCAAAGGCCGTCCGAGCCAAGCTGTCCTACAGTGTCCGCACAGATTTAACACTGGGCTTCAACAACCGTTGTTGCATTTTTTTATGCGAATAAAGAAAGAAATGTAAAAAATTTCCTTCCCAAAAGCAATTAACTGAAAAGAAGTGTCACTTTGTATCAGTCTGTTTTTTGCTGCCACTTCTCCTAATCAGGGTTACAGGGAGTCGAGAACCTGTCCTGGACGGACAGAGCAGAAAACAACCCTGGATGGGGCACCAACACATCACCGGTTGCACACCTATGGGCAGTTTGGTAACTCCGATTCACCTCAGCATGTTTTTGGACTGTGGGGGACCACTGGAGTACCCAGAGGGTTCCCCACAACAGCATCAGGAGAACATGCAAACTCCACATACATGGAATCCTGGCGGAGACTCAAACCCAGAGGCAACAGTGCGAACCACAGTGTCATTGTGATGCCCCCAGACTTCATATCATCATATCGGTACTGATTTTTAGGAACATTCAGAAGTCTGAGGACACAGCACCAACTTTCCAAAGATTAATTTAATCCACAGGTGTACAGCTGATGTTTGACAGATCACAAAGACGTGGCTGGAGTCCACTGTGACCTTAAAGCCCAGATCTCTGTGGAACACGTCCATTCATACCTGCCCCCATCAAAAAGCAACTCGCAATCTTAATGCCAAAATTGCTGGAACATGCGTCTTTTTAAAATGAAGCATTTCACTGGATTCCTTCAAACCAGAAGACTGACATTATCTGCTGTCCGGCATGCCCAGTCCCTCCCAATAATTACATAGCATCGTTATGTATGACTTTCATTTGGCCGGCCCTGTGCTTGTATTGGTGCTGTTTCCTCACGCCTCTGTATTTCTGGGTTTTTTCCCCCAGAATCCCCATCTTTCATTTTCCCTAATAACTTTTATTTTCTGACAAAGATAAAAAACGGAAAGCTAAAAAGCCCAGCAAAGGGCTGCCCTGCTTCTTGCTATGCTTAGTAAGGTAACTTATCAAAGAACAACGATTGTTTTTAAGGACACCTTAAAAATTAGCATGGGAATCGTTGTGCCATACCAGCCCTGGACACTGAAAAATGACGGATAATGCAAAAAAATGACGGAAAAATGACAATTCCGAAGAATGCACACAATATATAGAAACTTTTTTCTTAGAATTTTCTTAGGAATTAACATGTAAAATGCAGGAATTTGGGGAATTTGACTTAAAACGAATGAAAAGTGACATTTTTTGCTATTAAATTGCCCTGTCAAAGGAGTGCAGGCATGGATCTGTCCATCGGGATCTGGGGTTTCCACTTCGGGGGCCCCCGCTACATTGGAATGTTCTCGCACCACCTCCATCTCACATCAGGCATTCACTCAGCCTTTCAGGACTGACATTGCTGGGCTTCACTTAATTTACGATGAAGTCTCTCTGGGCTGTTAAGAAAGGTGCTTGGGCACCCGTCTGTTCTCCATATCCTCAGTCACATCTCCATCCTCCATCCATCATAGGGGGCTTCGTGTTCAGTAGCAGTGAGGCAGCCGCTCATCACAGCATCTTCCTGTACTTCTCCTCATGGGGAAGGTACTGTATGAACCGTCACAGAGGCTCCGAAATGCAGCCGGATGCTGAACAGACACTGAGAAAAGGAGCCAGTTTGAAGCCGGCGATCATGGGATCAAAATCACACCAGTATGCAGCTCAAAAGCTGGGTCTGTACCTCAAGGAGAAAAAAACTTCATTTGTTATAGGCATTGTCGTCTTTGAGATGCAACACATCTTTATTAGTGTACTTATGATTTGTTCGATCGAGTGAATAAATTCTTTGTTGGAAAGACGTTTGGGAAAAACCTTCCCACATCTACACACTCAGACAGCAGAGTTACAGCAGCTGTGTTTGAAGGACTCAGTAACTGTGCGTAACACACGACGAGACGCGTAAGGAATGTCTCCGAATGGCTGCACACGGCACTTTAACACAGTACAAATATGTGGGAGCTGCTGCAGCCTGCGAATGGACTGTCAGTGTCACGGTGAGGTGTCTTGCACAGCGTCCAGTCCAAGCTGCTCGTCAGATCAGTGCTTTCCGGGGCGTATCAGTACAGCTCTGTGCTTTGTCTTAAGTTCAGATAAGCGTGGAATATAAAGTGTCCATAGTGTCATGTCCTGCTCACCACGTCTGCCTTGGCCCCCTGTCTCCACCCTCACGTGGCCCTCATGGGCCCCTCCTTAGTCTTTCTATTGAAGTACCTGTTTGTCTCGTCATCCGCAGTCTAGTCACTGACATCATTCCACCCGTTGCCTGTGCCCCACCTTCTACCAGCCTTCCCATTTTGACCCCTCGTGGTCCTGTTTTGTTTCACTGTTCATGCCCGTTATCCTGAATAAAACCCCCTTTATGTGTGTCTTACGGCTGCTCCTGAGTCATTATTTTCATAGCGTGACGCTTAGCTGATATTTTGTGTCATTATCATGTGAAATTGGAGGAATGTGTAACTACAGCTCTAATTCAGTATGTCCTTTCTGCCTCATGTGCTCGCTTTGATTAACATTTATTATAAATAAATACTACATTATATCTCATGGTGCATGGTGGAGTCATGGAATATTAAGTAATCTGACTAGGGCTGCTCGACACTGAGTTAATTCCAGTCCTTGAACTTTCTGTGAACTGGAGGTGAAACACAGCTAACCCTAGACAGGGTCCTAGAAGGCATGGCCAGTTAGCAGAGCAC
>JAODUD010000019.1:7337656-7350057 GCA_026784285.1 Stomatorhinus walkeri | reverse complement strand
GAGTGATACAGTCCATCTGTCCCTCTTTCGAGGAATGACATTGTTAATCTATTTCTCATTCTGGGAGTGATACAGTCCATCTGTCCCTCTTTCGAGGAATGACATTGTTAATCTATTTCTCATTCTGGGAGTGATACAGTCTATCTGTCCCATTGTCTGGGAGTGATACAGTCAATCTGTCCTGCTTTTTAGGAGTGATACACTTGATCTGTCTCACTTTCTGCTCCAAATGTTTCCTAACTCTGAATGACTGATTTTCCTTCTGTCAATATCTTGGAGGAAAAAAACTGATTTATGTTGAAAAAAAATTACATATTTGCACTGTGGAATCCATAAAGGAAAATGTGATTTTTGTATAAGACTTTAGGTGTTGAAGGGCTCTCTTTATAGGTGTGTTGGCATCCAATTCTATTCTCCAACCATTTACCCATTACTAAAAATCATGCTAGTGTAGATCAAATTTGCTCTGTCTGTTCCAGAGCAAAACTCTACAGATGAAGTTACAGAACATGTTTTCAAATTTGTTTGACAAAACCCAGTGTAAAAACCCATTGTTCTTCACTGATGCACAGGGTGACTCGCAAGCCTCAAATCATATGACTATCAACACTGCTGTGGATTTTTGTAACAACTTTACTGCTTGACACCATATTTGTGTTTGTGGAGAAATAACATTAATGGTGGAAATATCAGAGTCTGTCTATGATGTCCACCTTGGAACAAAAATATTGGCTTCGTATTTAAATGAATAACTATAATAATCACACACTTCATTTTTGTCAGCCATTCATGTAAGTAAGCGCAAAATACAAAAAGTGCAAAATATTGATACTATTTGTATATTTAATACTACTCAAAAGTGGTAAAGTATTTATATGTACAGTACTTAATTAAAGATATTAATTGGTTAATCTTGTAAAAATGTGGCAAATTTATTGATTCATAACAAGCAATGTTTAACACATGTACACATATCACTATATATATATATATATATATATATATATATATATATACTGTATATATCACACACATACAGATACATACATACATACACGTGTGTACACACATGCTAATTACAGTATAATAATTATTATTGTTGATGTTATTATGTTGTATCATCTTTACATATTGGTCACATCTTTACATATTGCTAATGCACCTCTCACTTCAAATAGTACACACCAGTCAACAGTACACAAAAGCGCGAACCCATGTCAATTTCTGTAGTAGAAAACGTCAAAGGGCATCCTTTAAGTGTCACTCTTTATTAATATATAAACATGCATAAATCTTTCTTCTACTATCATTTTCTTTGTATACTGCAACAAAAACACAAAAACACACAAGCAACGAAGTCCACCGGCATAGCCGTACTCCCAAAAAGTTAATCCAACACATCAACTTGAAGCCTAAATTTTAACACAATTATATTTTCGCAGAACAGTACCATGAAACTCAAATAAAGCATACTCCCTGTGTCAGAATAATACTCATCAGAAGATTATCTCCAATTTACCTATTATAATAGCGCACGCGCTGAGTAATCCGATTTCCTTTTTAAGTGTCACTCTCTCCGGAATATGGCTGAGTTTGTTATTCCCATTTTTCAGCATCATCATTTGATGTGCCTCTGGTTCCAGTTTCGCGCAGTTAGTCCTGATCCTCCTACTTCCATCCATGTCTGTAACCATCCAGGAATTCCCGATCACGGACCCCGATTTGAATAGATGTAGGGTGAATGAGACGCGCATGCGTAGAGCTTGGTGGCCACTCCGCGCGGAATGTTAACGACGGGGATCCGGAAACCATCCGCGGCACGAAGCCGCTCACCTGGAGGAATCGCGCTGATCCGCGCTGAATCTCGAATAATCCCTGTGAATGTGAAAATTCGCGAATAATATTTGGGCACCCCTAACCTAAACACATATAAGCCTGAACGATAACATAAAACGTCAATTACCAACTTCCAAACAAACAGTGTTGTGCACTTTGCACGTCAAATTACATTGGCATTTCATATCAAGAATTATTTATGTTATACAAACCATCTAAAATATTACCTTGTATGTACAAAATTAAAAAAATTGTACGCACTGGGAATACAACGTTTTTGACTCATTAATTCAAAATTAACTATACTGAAACGTTTAAAAGATTAACTATAACTATTACGTATTTCTGATATTTATACATTCGTAACATAACACCACTGTGTGTGATCGAAATCATCATCAGTATTGTATTTAGCTTACGTGTAGTCCGCGAGTTCCCGCAATGAGCCGGTGTTGTGTCGAGTTGAGCTACTTTGTCGAGTTATGCTACCGTGGTGCTAATCGATAGCCCTATCCCTAACTCTTACCCTAACCCTAAGCCCCCAAAACCCCTAAAACCCTTACCCTAACCCCAATCCAAACCCCAAAAACCTAACCACAACACCCAAACGGTGGAACTGCACATGCGCAAAAAGGCTCGATAGTACGTCTCTATAGGTAGCTCTTCTCGTCAAATCACTCCAAACTCCAAAATACCCCCGCATTCATAGACAACTGCGAATAATCGAAACTGCGAATATGAAGGGGATATAGTGTACATTACTACGGTGCAGCTTACAAAACACAAGCGATTTTATTGGAAGCTGAACTCAAAAGAAAATAAAAGAATAACAGGGAACCACGAGGGGTCTAACGAAGGCAGGTAGAAATAACAACTGACCAGGAGAGGGGAGGAAATAACACAAGGCAGGGGGAGACCCTGGACAGGATGCCAGTCAATCACATGGCACAAGGCAGGGGGAGACCATGGACAGGATGCCAGTCTATTACAGGGCACAAGGCAGGGGGAGACCCTGGACAGGATGTCAGTCTATTACAGGGCACAAGGCAGGGAGAGACCCTGGACAGGATGTCAGTCTATTACAGGGCACAAGGCAGGGAGAGACCCTGGACAGGATGTCAGTCTATTACAGGGCACAAGGCAGGGAGAGACCATGGACAGGATGCCAGTCAATCACAGGGCACAAGGCAGGGAGAGACCATGGACAGGATGCCAGACCATCATATATAGGCAAAGGTAGGGGTACAAACAAGAAAGAGTTTAGAGACACCGATTCACCTAAATGCATGTGTTTGTGGGACGGGAAACACGTGAAAATCTGCAAACCCACAAAACCCACACAAACTGGAGACATAGAGATGTAACATTATATTTGCCATATACACTGATATACTGGTACAGTTTAATTAAAGCCTGGTTTGCTCCTGTGATTGTGCAAAAACGTAGTATGCATAAATTAAGGGGGGAGGGTAGTAGGTTAAAAACAAAAGATAAATAGAGGATGTATTAAAATACGATGGTGCTAATCACTGTGTCACCTGTAGGGGGGAGTATGACATTAGGTACATTTACTAAAATGAAAATGCTGAAACGTTGTTTTGAAAACAACATGATTAAAATTTCAACCACAGCTTGAAATTTAGTTGTTGGGTTCTATGTCATTAGACTGTGATGTCGGCCTATATGCCGCCTGCTTAGAAAATAATGGATTCAGACATATTAATTAATTTCACAAATTATCCACAGGTTTCACATGTGCCAGAGTATAAGTTTATTTGTGTCCTTCAACCATAAGTTGAAATGGAGCTGCTTAGTTCTGTGGCTTTAGAGCATTAGGATGCCTTATGTTAGACCTGCATAGAAAAGTATGGGCATGTTGGCTTATATTATTATTCGTAGCATCACCAGTTTTAGCAGGCCCTGTATGTGCTTGTTATTCTGTCTAAGAGCATCACCCATTGGAACGGAGCTTCAAAGTGTTGTACGTCTTCAGTAATAATCGTTAAGAAATTCTTAATTTAATTTGAGACTTTTATTTTGAAAGCGACTGCCAAAAGCCCTGGGAATGGGCAATTTATTGGATGTAGTAACTGGATAACTAACATGTGCATGTAAATTCACGAACACACACAAATGAGTAAATGTGGGGGTTGCTTGTTTTTGTGACGTTTCTGTATGTCTGGCAAATATCGAACACACTGCTAACTTTACTCGGGTAGAGAAACTGTCAGACTGGAGGGTTGATTGATCTAAAGTCATGCTAACGTGAAGGAGAGATTTCCTGGAAAATATTAAAATGAATCAGCGCTAACAAGTAACAATGAAAAGTGGTTTTCCATACTTGGTTGGTTGCACTAGAACAATTCCGGAAATTAATTAAGGAACTGATAAAAAAAAATCATTGAAACCTTTTGTTCATATTTCCCTCACCAAAGCATGGTCGTGTCTAGGTCAGGATCAACACAAAGAGCTTTTTAGAGGGAAGTTGGCAGTTATAACTGAATAAATGGGAACTTTAAGTAATGTGTTATGTAATAACAGAGACTAATCTAAGCTCCTCTTGTATATTCCATAGACATTTTACTCTGTTCACTGTTGTTCTTTTCGAACAAGTATCAATTGGTCACTGTACTGTACTGTGCAAAAGGTTTGGGCAGTCAAACTAAATGATGCTTAAATGATCTTCATTCTGCTACAAAACCATAATGTTATGCTATAAAAGTGTGTTAGCTTAACCATTTCAAAGCCTCTCCTAAAATCAACCTAGTATTTTGAGCAACCCATCCAATACACAAATGTATATTTTGACTCAAAGATTAGCACACCTCATACGGTTAATCAATACCTCAGTGAGATATTTAAGTAATGTAATTAATTGGTTAATCAATCAATCAATCAGCTGTCAGGGCTACACACTCAACCCACTGAGATATGCTGCAGGCCAGGTGACAAGGAAAACACACTAGGAACTGAAGGCCAGGATTGGACAGTATAGACCCTGACAGTGTTTGCATGTGTTCTAATCTTAAACTGTGCTTTCTGTTCAGAGCAATATATTTACTACCCAGATAAATGTCTTTTTTTAGTTACTGTTGCAGCTTCCAAACATGCAGACATTGCATGACATGCATTTGTTGGTTTATTCCGTCTTTCTATTAATAATATTGAGTAGTGCACTTGAAACGATTCGTTGTTCTGTTTTTTTTTTTTATCATAGAGGCAGGGGGTTACTACAGTAGGTTTATCTGCAAAATAACCACTAGAATAATGATACAGTAAAATTTGGTTCAGATTCAGACTTAGACATCCCACAATATCATTTCATTTTGAATGTGGGGAGCAGGTTTAGCAACACTGAATTAGTCATAATGCCAGATCTACCTACATGAAAAAACCACATGGTTCTATAAGGCTATCAAGCATTTTTCTTATTTCAATTATATATGACATTATATTTATCAGTGTTTTTTCTTGTATGATTATAGCCACATTCATACCAAAAATCACACACGATATGTAACATCAGCACTCAAAGGAAAAGTCTATAGGAAAAATATAAAACTTTTCATGAACGCTACATTTTACCATTCATGACAACATATGGCTTTAACAGGAAAAATATGTTTATTGCTTGTTGTTTCTTAATAAAAATGTATATTATATATTATAAATGTCATAATCCGTCCGTCCGAGCCTCCTGTGTGCCACGTCCCCCCCGTTACCTCGTGTGCAATCCCAATGGAAATCACCTGTTAATTCGTCTGATTGTAATCATCTGTTTCCTGTTTCTTCTACCCTGTCTTTTGTATTTAGTCCACGTCTGAGTTAGTCTCCCCAGATCTGTCATTGTGATGTATGGTGATGTTTAGTGGCGTTTACCCTCGTTTGTGCTCATTAAACCCCGTATTCTGGATTACCTGCCTCTTGATCGTCTTGCTTGTTCCACACCGCCTACATCCAGGCACGCTCCACCGCTTCAGCGTGACAATAAATACTTAGAAAAGACATGCATGATCTCTCCATACCCAGGTGGTTTAATTAGACATGAGAAAATTCACGTTATGTTCTAAGAACACAAAGTGAAGGAAGCACCTGAAAAAGGATGTTTACTTTTCAAAATAATATAAGATATTTTCAAAAAATGTATAGTTGTGTGGAACCACAGTGACTAATCATGTAAAAACTAGGTGGAGATGAGGAATAGGAGGGGCAGATATTGGAGGGCAGGGGGCATGTTGTAGGTTGGTGTATGATAGTGAATTACCATCACAGAAAAAAAATGAGATTAATTCAGAGAAACTGGGGATCCCTGACATTAAAGGGCACCTCTGACAAGTACCTGGAATGAACTAAGGTCCATACTGATGGCAAGAAATGGCACCCCCCCCCCTCAGCCTGACACGCAGGAAGGTTCAGAAAGTAATAAGGGAAAAGGCCGCTTCCTCAACCCCAGCAAATCATCCAGAGAAAGATCCGCTGGGGATGTTTGTAAGGGAACCTCTTTGCTTTTCTGAAGGATTGCTGTGTTCCTGCATGAAAATAATCACCTAACAAAACAGACATCATTCTTTGCACAGAGCCCACCGTTGCATAGCAACTGAACAGAAGAGGTGCACTGAAGCTTGTGTGATACCATTTAGCTTGTAGTTGGAGACTTGTGGCTGTTTCCTCACCACTTTCACTTGGGGATTTCGGGACAGCAAGACAGAAAAGTGCAATAATAACGATAGGCCACTTGCAGAAGTGATGTAATACACATATGCACACACACACACACGTTATGACTTTCCAAATGACAAAGGGCTGTACAATTCGAGTTTTTTCTTATATAGAGGAAACGAGCTCTATGGAAAATTTGTCATTTTTGGAAGATGAATGGATGGGTTCATGGAAAAAAAAAACATTTGTTCCCACCTTCAATTAAGTGATATACTGGAAAACAATTAATTCCTTGGAGTAACTGGAAATAATTCCTGTCATTTATAAGATTCAAAATACAACAGCTTTAATTCATTTTAATGAGAAGGAAACATTTTTTTTGTTTGGAATATTTCACATTTAATCATCATAATTCATTTGCTGTGATTACATTATTTTGACTTTTACAAATTTATTAATTTATAAGAAAAAAACACCAGGACTTCACACACACACACACACACTCCCAAAGTTTCTTCCTACTATGGAGTTATCCTTTGCCTTTACTGCCTTTGTCTTACTTGCGGGGATTTTTGGTTAATTTAATGTTGTGCAAATGCGCTATAGCCTATAGAAATTAATTATATAAAAACGCATGTATATATATAACACCGCATATATATATATATATACATTCATCAAGGATTCAGTCACTGTGACAAATCACTAACGTAAAAGGATGGGACGCCAGCAACATCTGCTGGCCAAATATGGAAACAACAGACAGCGCAGGGTGAGGTAGGTACCAATCCTGGGAGATGGTGTTTATTTTTTTAAAAATCTTTTTATATATTTGCTGATTATAAATATGTTGTTTATGCAGCCTAAGCTAAGTGCACTGCAATGGGAAAATGGAGTGAAGTGTCTACCTCTGAAATGTTAAAGTGCACTTCATAAATGCACAAAGAGATGCATAGTTCATGCAGCTGGGAGCTGAAGTGTGAAACAACTTTATTCGAGATACTGACTCATCCTAGGTAGTTTAAAGCTGATAAAGTCCGGGGACCATTGCAAAATTTATCACCCCCCACTCCCCCAGCATGGTGTTTATCAAAACCTTAACAATGCTAAAAATAAAAATTCCCCTGGTCAGGCGGAAATCACCACTTGTGCATTTTGGCGTGATAAAATGGGCCCCTGGAATTCCAGGTAGGAGCTGAACCACAACCTGCCATCATTGTCTTGCAGAGTAGGTGCGCATTCCATGGCAGAGACATCGGCAGAAAGCGTACACCAAGCACACCATCAGGCTGTATGGCACCACGCTGACACACACAATCCCCAGGGTGACCTTCTGAATAACCAGCATGTAGATCCCCAGAGGGAATGACCCAAAGTACAGCAAACCCAGTAGCCAGACCAGAATCCTTGGCATGTGTCTGCAGAGCTGGGAGGGACCATCCTGCTCCACTGGGCTATTGGAGCTGATGGAGACGGAGTCCGGGCTCTGCTCTGCATATGTGTCTGAGCTACCATTCCAGCTGGGTGAAAGCTGTATGTCCATGATGGTGGTGAGCAGGAAGCTGGGGGAGTCTCGGGCCAGGCTGGAGGAGGGGCTTTGGGGGGGCGAGACCACCCCCTTACAATCTGACGGCCAGCATTTCTCTGTGGTCGGCAGCTGGGCTATGACGTTGGAGTCGTCAGGGAGGCCAGCTACCTGGCAGAGCGTGATGTCGGCGTCATGGCGACAGAAAGGGCAGCGGAGGCACTGGGGGGTGCCCCCCACACCTAGGATGCTGCTGAGGCAGCGGGCACAGAGCCTGTGGCTACAGGGCAGCACTTTGGGCCTGCGGCTCTGTGTGTCGTACCTCTGGCAGCAGATCTTACACTCCAGCTCATCGCCAACCGCCTTTGAATGCTGTTCTGTTTGAGTAGAGCTCATTTTCATCTCATGTTCTGTCTTAAAAGATGGAAAGATGTCAATCAGACACCGCACATTTATGGCAAGATTGCTTTAAAATCATTGCGGTTTAATATAGTGTAATGTATACCACACACATTTAAGCAAAACTGGAACGGAAAGACGCCCTTGTAGAAGAAGGCCTTATGGGTTGTTGTCTCCTGATAAAATAAGTTTTCAGGTTGGGGCAGGGTGGGTGAAGCCTGGAGCAAGCCGCGTCCACAGAACAAACTAACCCTGAACATTAAAGCTGATTAGTAATTCTGTGTAGAATCTGCACTGTAGGTAGCCAAGATCCCAACACCGTAGCCTGACGCCTGTTGTTACATTTCTGGGGAGATGCGTGTCAGGCTACAGCGTAGATTTCGCAAGAAATATATATCAAACTTTAGCATACACCCTTAACAACCTGACCCTGTAGGGGGTAGTATTCCATCAATCTTGATAAACAAAAATCCCAGCTTATTTCAATAAGTCTTGCTATATTAAATTACGGTTCAGTACTACGACTGGGGCTTATCTTATCCTGCTCAGTAAATATGGTACTTCGCGCTTCTGGCGCCTGTGTCGTGAAGCAGAATTTCTTGCTTAGCCAGACATTTTGTCAGATTTGAAATTATCATTAATATGATTAATGTGGCTACAGTCTAATTTGATTATTTGTTAATGTTTGCCGTGCTTTGATGTCTACAATAAAGAAAATGTGTAAGGAATAAACCTGTATGTCAGCATATAGTAAAGTTCTGATAACGTAGCTGGTGCTATTGTATTTCCTAATGAAGTCTGTCATTAAGATTATTGGCTAAAGATCAAAGACAAACACAGCTGCTGAGAGAAGCAGACAGACTGGAATTTTGTTCACTGGTTAAATGCCGTGAAAAGAACAAAGGAGCCGTGTTTGGTTTCCTTGGTGAGATAAAGCAGCGTACTTTCAGTATACCTACTCTTCTGCGCTATTCTGCATACTCTTGATTATTAACACTAACGTGTGTTATGTAAGGAGATTGAATAGCTCCTTTGTAGCCACTAAGCACTTAAGTGTCCTTTCACAAGGTTGCACTGATAGAACATTTGTGGTCTTAAAACTCTTATTAAGCAGCTCATTCTCTGTGGGTACAAAGTTTAGTAATTTACCTCATTTTCTTATCTAATTATATTAATTGCAAGAGGTTTGTGGTGATGCTACAATTTGAAGATACCTAGATGCCTTCCTGAACAGCACAAGCTGCTAATATCTCTAGGGTCCCGTAACCTGAGTACTTTGGTTGAAAGAATATACATCAGAATCAGAATACTTTATTAATCCCGGGGGGTTTGATTTTCGTACACTTGCTCTAGCCAAGAAGTATGACGAGAACAGGGAATTAAGCAGGTATACAGTAACAACAAAAATAAAAAATAAAATAGATAAATAGTAGATAAATAGATAATTTTGAACAAGGTATATAAAAGTGTGTGCAGTTTGCCTTAGAAGCTATAAATTTGCAAGCATTGTGCTTTACATTAAAATTAATAGCAGCATATTAATTTTACAATTAATTATTGCACAGTTATTTCACAGTGATCATATTGGTCATTATACTGCGCAGTTATAATATTCATGGAACGCGTGTTGATGGATTTGCATAAGTTACTGTATCAGTGTACTAACAAGGATAAAACCAGAAGCAGTCTATTGACAATGAGTGACAGACACTGAGGGTGGAGTTTGCTTCAAACAGTATTACAATTGTACTGTCAAATTACGTAGGATATCAAGTTATAACATTCTCCATTATTCTTACTGCTCCAAGACTAACCCTGTACATTAGATATTTCTAGAAAATAGACAGTGAAGCAGCTGACTTTACTTCCTGAGAAGGTATTAAACCTGATTGAATAGCTCACCTCTATTTCCAGCTACGAGGAGCATGTGTAGGAGAATAGAGGCAGTCCCCCTGCCCTTCTACGTGTCGCTGAGTGAGGGGCCACTTTCAGCTTCACGTGTTAAGCTGTCTGAGGGCTCATTTGTGACACGGTAACCTAGCAACATGAGGGAGGCTGAAATGTCTTGATGGCTGAATGGGAGGAGCAGAGACACCATGAGGAGGTGACTGTATCTCCCCAACGCAGCCAGCACGCACCTGGGGGAGCAACTGTAATGCTGCATTATGTTATAACTGAATGTAACAAATTGAACGATGATAATAATAATGTCACAGATACGCTGGTTTGGAGGAGGGAAGCAAGCACAGGAGTCCAGGGAAGTTGGGTGAACGTGAGGTTCAGGCTGAATAAACATGAAACAAGTGAAAGACCGGGCTGGGAAAACATACACTGACACGCACTTGAATAAACTGGACTTATTAAACACAACTAGAAACAGCTGATAACACGGGGATTCCACACGGGGTAGATGAGGGGGCGTGGCACACAAGAGGATCGGCATGATTGAGGCATGACAAATAGGGTAATGTTACCATATAAAATTATAATGTATTATAAAATAAATTTGTGATATTTTGTCAAGTTATTGCATAATGCGACATTATTACATAATACGTTTTTACAGCTGCCTGTGGGAGTCTGATTGGGTGACAGAACGGGGGAATAACAGCTCCCGTTATGAGTAGAGACAACTCTTCACCTGGGTCACTGTATCAGGGCGGGTAATAATAAACGTACGGGAGTTTGTGGCCTCACGTGTGTCCTCATGGTATGGCTGAAGAATATGTCACGCATTAAAGCTGGTCTTTTTCCTATACTGATCACAAGAGCAGTGCAACACGATGGTGCAGGGATTCGCACTAATGCCTCACACCTATAGGACCAAGGGTTGAGTCTCTGCCATGGCTCTATGTGTGGAGTTTGCATGTTCTCCCCATGCTGTTGTGTGGTTTCCTCTGCATGCAGTGCTCCCCCCCACCAATGCAAAAATATGTTGAGGTTTATTGGAGTTGCCTAATTGTGTGTGTTTGTTCTGCAATGGGTTAGCACCCCACTCTGGGTTGATCCCTGCCTTGTGCCTATAACCTCTGGGATAGGGTCTGGACCCCCCTGTGACCCTGAATAGGATAGGGGGTTGCAGGAAACAGATGAATGAAACATAGGAGCTACATCAGTTAGCTTTGGCCCTTCACCCAAGCCTTTAGATCTCTTTTATAATATGGTTGCAGGTTAGGTTTAATTCTTAGTTTAACTCAAGCATGTTACAATCCCTAAAGAGTGTTCTGTGGATTTCAGGAGTGATTGCGCCTTGTTGCTGGACAACGAGGAAGACGAATACAAATTCGAACATGCACGCTTGGTTCTGTTGCCCGATTTCGACCAGGACACACAAAAGAAGTGCACAAACTCCATTTGGAGAAGACTGCATGAAACGCTGTCCAGAGCATTTTCTGCACGTTTCTGCACTGCTTAAAGTGTTACTTCTTCACGACAAGTGCACATGCTCCACAACAACAGAGGGGTATTCCATTTTGAGAAGACTGTAAAATGTTGTCCAGAGCATTGTCTGCATGTTTCTGCACTGGTTAAAGTGCTAGTTCCTTTGGGCGCTTTTGTCACACTGTGATTGCCAGACTTTGTCTTCTTCACGCCTATAAAATACAGGCCAAATGTTTTTTGTTTGTTTTTTGTATTTTATTACACTTTTTTGTATCTCCATATCTATGCATATATTTATAAACAGGGACGTTATCAGCATGACAGAAGTTCCACAACTTGTATGTGAAAGTACCTTTCTGGTTCCAAAATTTGGTATAAAAGTGTCTTTCAATTCAGTCTAAACACCAGTTAGGATTTCTCCTTGAAATTTCATTACTGACAAAATCTGAATAAAACTGCGTACTGTTGTCGTGATTTATGCGTTTGCGCATACAAACCAAATTTAAAACAACAAATGGGAAATGGCCATGCTGTGAGTTTTGTTCTTTAAATATTATAAGGTATGGTAAGCATGTACATATTAATGTTACAACGCTGCATC
>JAODUD010000019.1:7323128-7334517 GCA_026784285.1 Stomatorhinus walkeri | reverse complement strand
CCGTCCATCATTTGGCATAGAGCTGGGTACACCCTGGATGGGATGCCCGTCCATCATTTGGCATAGAGCTGGGTACAACCTGGATGGGATGCCCGTCCATCTCAGGGCACGGGGCTGGGCACATCCTGCATGGGATGCCAGTTCATCACAGGGCATAGGGCAGGGTACATGCTGGACAGGATGCCAGTTCATCACAGGGCACGGGACTGGGTACACCCTGGATGGGATGCCAGTTCATCACAGGGAACAGAGCAGGGTACATGCTGGACAGGATGCCAGTTCATCACAGGGCACAGTGCTGGGGTATTCTTCAGACAGGATACCAAATTTAGTATTAGTCCTTGGACTGAATTTACCAGCATTATGCTGCTATCAATGCCTTTGCTCCAACAGGTTGGGCTCTTCAGTGGAATCTGCCTGATTGTGGGCAGTATGATCGGCTCAGGCATCTTCATGTCCCCGAGAGCCGTGCTGGAGCACACTGGCGCCGTGGGGCCATGCTTATCTGTTTGGGCTGCATGTGGCGTTCTGTCCACACTGGGTGAGCAGAGCTAGAGAGGCGCAATGCATGCTGGGGATAGCAGAGCTGAGTGAAAACACAAACTCTGATCAGCTAACTATGCGTGTGCCTAGGAGCTCTTTGCTATGCAGAACTCGGCACCATGATCAGGCAGTCCGGGGCAGAGTACTCCTACCTGCTGGAGGCGTTTGGGCCCCTCACTGCCTACCTGTTCTCCTGGATGTCCATCGTCGTCCTGAGGCCTGCATCAGCGGCGGTCAGTGCTCTCACTATTGGAGAATATGCTGCGGCAGCGTTCTATGAAGGATGCAGCCCTCCAGTGCTGGTCGTCAAGAGTCTGTCTGCCGTCTCCATCTGTAATTATTTTCATATAGTATCTTTCACTACGCAGTCACCTCAAGGCACTTGATAAGCATGTGTGGCAATCTATTAGCGCATCATGAGGCCCCCAGCCCACAGTAATGCAGCTCTACGCTACCTGCTGTAACACGCTACCTGCTGTCTACTACCTGTCCTAGTGCTGATCCTCCTGGTAAATTGCCAGAGTGTGAAGCTGGTCATCTACGTGCAGAACTTCTTCACTGTGGCCAAGCTCGTCATCATTTTTGTCATCACAGTGGCTGGGATTGTCCTGCTGGCACAGGGTACCTGTGGAACCGGTTTTGGTGATTTATATTAACAGCATTATCCCAGTAATGTAATTATGTATTGTATCGCATTTGTCAATATTCTCGGCCAATTTAAAGCTTTAGCCTTTTTAATGTTTTTTTAAGGACATGTATGACTTGTATGATTTTCTGCTAGAGCACTTTGTTTTTTCATGCAGGGAACACACAGAACCTTACAAATGCATTTGAAGGTGCATCATTGTTACCTGGGAAGCTTGGCTTGGCCTTTTACAACAGCCTCTGGGCTTATGATGGTTGGTGAGTCGGAGTTTCTCTCCTCATTAATCAAGGCTCTAGTGTTGAGTTTATTATTGTTTTCTATCTCATAGTATGTTTAACTTACCCAATAAATACAGTCCTTTTGTTTCACTGTTATGACTTTTTTTCATCTCTCTGAAAGGAATCAATTGAATTGCATAACAGAAGAGCTCAAAAATCCTTCTAGGTACATGTTCCTTCCCGATAGAATATCCTATGACCTTTTCATGACCGGCATACAGTACCAATCAAAAGTTTGGATGCACTTACCTAAAGAAAGGTTTGTTTGTACTATTCTCTGCATTTCAAAATAATTATAAATACATCAAAACTATGAAATAACACTTATGGGATTATGCACTGACCAAAAAAGTATTAAAAAACATATATGCAGTCGTGGAAAAAAGAGACCATCTTTTTTACATTTTTTTTAAATATGCATTTTTAAATCCTGGTTTAATCGTGGTTCTGCAGGCAGGAGGCTACGCTGAGCAGCAGGTTGCTTCCATGTTCAAAATTTCTAAGACAGCAGTACAGAAGAATAAAGTGAAGCAGGAGACGTGACCCGAAACCAGACAGGTAAAGGGAGGAAGCCACTTTCGAATACTAAAGGGTGGCTGTTAACTTATCTGACAGTTTCTCATAAATCGGAGGATGACATACAATAGCAACAGGAAACATTAAGTGCAGGTGTGAAGTGCACTGCTAGGACAATTTGTATCAGGCTCCTAGAGGCAGGACTGAAGACCCATGAAGCAAGGAAGATGCCCTTCATAAATGAGAAACAGAGATGAACCAGGCAGCAGTTTGCAAAAATAAATATATAGTTGTATTTGTTTTGCCACAGACACACACTCATAAATTGAGAAATGAATGGCACTAAAAATTGTGCTGTGGTCTCAATTTCTTCCATGGCTGTATATATAATTTGTTGGGAAGGGGGACAGCTCTGTGGGTTGCGACTCAGAAGGTTGATGGTTCAAATCCTGTGATCGCAGAGTGATTCCACCATTGGGTCCTAGAGCAAGGCCCTTAACCCCATTTGCCCCATGGACTGACTGTCCCTGCTTTCTCCTCTATACCGGTCTCGTGAGGTGACCTCCTGGGATGCTTTTCCAGCTGTCCTGAAGGACAGGTCCTTCATATGCTGAACACTTACCGGTCAGTTTTGGTTCACTTTCTGGTCAAACTCTTCCTGAACCATCTGCACTCCATTTAGGTTAGGTGGCCCAGTCTTGTGATGTGACCCTATCACTCTCCTTTGCAGGTGGCTTGGTGTGTCCAAACTTTTGATTGGCACTGTACGTTATACAAAAATGTCATGAGCCAGTAGAACATGCTGCCCAGGGCGGGGGAATTAATGATAGTTAATACATGTGTTGTCCATCTAGGAACCTGCCGCTGGCCATCTTCATCGGAATCCCGCTCGTCTCTGTCTGCTACATCCTGGTGAACATAGCGTACCTCACTGTTATGACTCCCACGGAGATGCTGCAATCTCCGGCGGTGGCTGTGGTGAGCGTGTAACTATGGAGATGCCGCATGGTTACTCTCCGCAACAAGGACTTCTAAAACCAGTACTGAAACCTTCATTATAGAGCATTATACTCACAAGCACTGATATGTAGATTCAAGATTTTATTTGTGCACAATTATACTGGTAGTTCCAGTTAAATGAAACTCTAGCTTGCTCTTGTTATAGTGAAGTAAAATTCAGTTGGGGGAGAGGAGTAGTAGTAGTAGGCTAAAAACAAAAGTGTCAATGTGTCCTGCCCCGAACGTCCGCTCCTTCCTTGTGCCACGCCCCCTCGTTAACCCCGTGTGGAATCCCCATGTGACCAGCTGTTTAAGGTTGTTTTCATTAGTCCTCTGTATTTAGTCCACGTTTCAGTTTGTTTCCCCAGTCTGGTCATTGTATTGTCCGTCTGCGTTTTGCCTGCCTTACCTGTAATTAAACTCCGTATTCCCCGATACCCTGATGTCTGTGCCTTTGTCTCCGTAACGTCCCCTCACAGCACGACAATATTATTATAATTAAAGGTATTAATGGTGTATTATTAATATTAAAATAATTAATAAGAAATATTCATATTATTCACATAATATTCATATGTACTTTGCTCTGAATTCCTAAGACTTTCGGTGACAGAGGCCTGTACCCATTTTCATGGATCGTCCCTCTGTTTGTGGTCTTATCTTCTTTTGGAGCTGCCAATGGTTACGGTTTAACTGGTGGACGGTAAGGGACGGTAATTTGAACATATTTTACTTGAGAAAAGATTTCAGGGACAGAATGGTGTAATTTCAGAAGAGAAGACATTCTCTGACATCTGACCTGTTGACAACATGCCCACTCTGTGACGCAGGCTGACCTACAGAGCAGGCAGAGAAGGTCACATGGTGAAGATATTGTCCTTCATCAGTCTGAAGCATCACACTCCATCTCCTGGTGTCATCTTTAATGTAAGTGGTGCCCTGTTTCTATGCTGATGTGATCACGGTGACCTGGAAATGGGTGAACTGCATGACCTTCTGACCTCACCATGTTCTTGACTTCAAGGGAATTCTGTCGATGTTCTACATACTCCCAGCGGACATCGATAGTTTGATTAACTACTGTAGCATTGCTCAGTGGGCTTTTTATGGACTGACTGCTGCAGCTCTCATCATTATGAGAGTTACCAGGAAAGACATGAAGAGACCATTCAGGGTAAGGCTGAAAGCAGAATATGCCAGGAGCTGTCAGACAGGGTCCATCATTCATTTCTGAATAACGCACAACTGCTTTTGTCATACTCAGGTACCACTGGTTATTCCAGCTGTCTTGATTCTGATGTGTGGGTACTTGGTGCTGGCTCCCATTCTGGAAAAGCCCCAGTGGGAGTATTTCTACTGCCTTGCTTTTGCACTGAGTGGACTGATACTTTACTTCCCATTTGTTCGCTGCAAATTAAGCTGCTTGAAAAAGGTCATGAGTAAGTAATCAAAGTACACGATGACCCTGAAATTGTCTTTTCATAGTAAAAGCATCTTCCAGTCGTCTCATGTTGACCACATCATTTCCACATTCAATGTTCCGGCATGAACATAAGAAGGTTCCCATGATCATATAGTCCCAACCAAGAACAAAATCGAGAAACTTTCAAAGAGGTTAAGAGGAAGTACACTGGATAGCTCATTGAACAAGTTTAGCATTGGCAACCTTTGTTAGTTTGCAATGTATATTTCAGCCAGCATCTCACCTGTGTTCTGACCCTGCAGGACCACTCACCATACATCTCCAGCTGCTAATGGAGGTGGTTCCAGCAGAGGCAGCTGAGTGACAGTGGAAAGTGAACCTTCACATGCGCAATATACACAAATGTCATAATATGTGAATAAAAACACTGTGACACAAACAAACTGTGTCTTTGGCAGTGGTGTCAAATCCATTCTCAGCTGCCATTCATTTATTTCATTGCTCTAATTATGACCAGTTAACCATTCATCCAGGCCCTGGTCCAGCACTTCACCTTACAAACATGAAGATCTCCTATATGCCTGAAATTTATCTTTCCCTAAGCTTTTCCTATCACTCGTCCCTTCAGACTAACTACTGTCAAAACACTAGATGATAATAAATAATATTAACCGTAACACCAACTCCACAGCTATGGATAGTTATCCTAAGTGCTGTCAGTATCACTGCCATATAGTATAGGCATACAGATTACTAAACAAATTCATCCCATATTTTTATTGCATAATATTCTGTTTTTCATTATATAATATGTGTACTCACGCTAGATTTAGGAGGCAGCATATGGTTCATTGGGTTAAGTCCCTTTGATTGGAAAGTCACTGTGGGCTTTTGAGCTATAGGCCCTCAGCCCCCTGGGCACTGTTATGGGTGGCTACCTTTCTGCTTGATCTCACCTATGGAAAGGAAATTGGGGTAGGCAAAAACAAAAGTTCCCCACGGGGATCAATTAGGGTATAATCTTTTCAATGTACACATTTCCACTGTGTACTGTAGTGATAAGCCCGGTGTTCTAACGAGTTGAGCTACTTTGTCGAGTTAGGCTACCGTAGCGATGACTGACAGCCCTAACTCTAACCATAACCCTAAGCCCTAAACCCTAAAACCTAACCCTAATCGCAAGACCGTGGAACTACACATGCGCAGAAAGGCTCGGTCTACATGTCTTCATATGTAGCGTTCGTCGATAGAACACCGGGTTAAATGCAGCTTTGTGAAACAGTGATAAACGTCTTCCAGATGTGCAAACGCAATTTAATATTTGTGTTGCACATTTATATTGACGGAACTTCGTCTTTTCCCCCTTGGAATAGAAGCAAAGAGTGGTGCGCGCTCCCGACAGGGGGTGCAGAATTCGGCACAACACCGGTACGCACCCGGCCCGTTATGAGAGACAATCAGCACCACCTGACCAGCAGAAATATGCAATGATCAACCATTTGAACCCAACCTGACACACACACCGCTAACATTCTCCTGCATAGCGAAAGTGTCTATATTACTGAGTAAGAACAAGCGTTGACTTATTTATTTCTTATTTCAAAAAGGACAAGCACTGGTGAAACACGCGTACTACCTGTGACCAAGCGCAGAATTTGGTCGCAAAATAGAATGGCAGTTGTGTGTCATGTTATGTTGACATGATAAATTATTGCTATTTTAGGTCTGCTTCTGTTTTTAGTATTGAAACACACACCTTAATTTAAATAAAACCGCACTGATATATACACGTAAACCGCCGGTTTTCTAAGTGGCCAAAGCCCCGACTCTCGTCATATATCGAATGACGGAAGCTGAAAAATATTGTAGGTTCGGAACTAGAAATTCACAAAGCAAGAGAGAGAGGACATACAACAGATTTTTTGTTCGCGGCTATCCATTCTTTGCTATAACGCTTGAACATCATGTTCTAAGTTAATGGTTATTTTAGGCTATTTAGGTTTTACATACGCATTTAGCTGCATGCCGAATGACTGGCGGATTTCGGGACAGCCATAGTCAGCGTCCATTAGTGCAGAAATGCGTCCGTCATTCGATATGCCCCCGATAAATCAATATGAGAATGCGCCAGAGTGCCTTTTTTTAGTATTTATAATTCTTTCTTTAATCTTTAATTCGCACAGAAAGATCCAGCTGAGTTGAGCGTGTCTGTTCCCCGGACAGGTGGACTATACTAACGCGGCACCTCCAGGTAAGCTGCCCCTAACCCGCCTGGGCCGCGTTTTTCGGCCGGCGCTCGCATGACTGATGTAATAATGTAATAATATTTATTAATGGCACTTCGTCAGTCGTACACACCATGTTATACGTACATAGAAGCTGTATGCACCACAAATTCCCCAGAGATCGATAAAGTTTATCTAACCATAAGAAACTGTTTAATTGGGGTGGGGGGGTCCCTTCTTCCGGGTACTCTGGTCACCCCCAGTCAAAAAAAGAAATGATGAGGCCGATTGGATTTAGCAAATCACCCGGAGGGGTACTTGTGTGATCGTGCACTCTGATGGGTTGGCCCCCCCATCCTGGGTTGTCCATTGCCTCGAGCCCGTAGCTTCCGGAACCGGCTCCGGACCCAGTGACCCTAAATAGGATAATCGGTTTTTGAAAATGAATGGATGGGTGGACAGATGGTTTAAGTCGGAGAGAGGTTCTGTGGGCCGCCAGGCAGCGGAAAACAGGTCTATGGGCGTCAGCGGACACCTCGGTATGTTTATATATTTGTAAACTAGTTGGCTCTATCGTCGGCTGCTTTGGAGCCTCCAGTGGAAGAAACCGTAAAAAATACAGCTTTAAATGGCTTCTTCTATCGAACGCCACACATCAATCGTATGACTGCGCAGAAGACACGAGCGATTTCGTTGTAGTGATGGAAAGTTCGGGTCAGTTTACAGAACCGGTTTTTATCGAACTGTCCGTTTAAACGAATCGAACGTTAGATTCATAAACCAACACCGAAGCCACAAAATACAGAACACAACAAATGATGTTCGCAACGACTGTAGGGATCGGCACGTGTCCTAACCGGTTCTTTTAAATCTGAAAACCGGTTCAAAAGAACGATTCGTTCACTAATCGAATATCACTGTTCCGTTTTGCGCAGTTGTACGACGGGTGTGTGGAATTCGGTAGATGAACATTTTCAGTTTTTTACTGCCGGTGCATACGAATGTGTAACGATAGGTAAGTCGGGGGACCTTAACATATGTTACAAGGCCTGGTGTGCTTTTATCTGTATGTGCAGGGGTGTAGAATCTGGCCAGGAATGCCTACCCCCCAGTATTTTATTTGGATTCAGTCAATTCAATGAAAAACTTATTTAAATAAATCTGTCTAATGCCCCAATATCAAACTCTCCTACATCTTCGTATGTATATATCTGTTTGTGTTTGTGTATCGGTCTGTATGTACATCAGTGAGCCAAAACATTATACCTACCCCTATGTGAAGTAAGTAATGTTGACTAGTAAAAATTGTGCATGTTGAGGTCTTGGATATGTGTGTGTGAGAGAGAGAGAGCATAAATCCCTTGAGATGCATCCACTAACTTTGAGCTTTGGGCCTCAGGCAGCATGGAAGCAGGTGGCAAACTGCTGGAAATCGATATTTTAAAGGTATGTGTGAAACGCTACTGTCTGACAGTAAAACACTTGATCTTCGCTTAGCTAAGTCCGATCACAGGCTCCCAGGCTCCTCTCATCTGCCTTTCGCTCATGTAGATCGAGGACCCCAGCTGCTTCTGGGGCAGGATTGTCAAAGGTGCTGGTGTGTGTGTAGAAGACCAAGAATATCAGAAGATGCAGGTCAAAATGAACCTCTTCTACAATGAGGTCAACCTGGATGTTCAAAAACTAAAACCTCCATTGCTGGAGGAAGGCCAGGTACTGTACTAACAGGAGTCTTAGTTGGCGCCTGGACCCTGCTATCTTTAGATGTTTTTTTAGAATAATAAATTACAGCACCGTTCTGCTTGGACATTGCACTGCAGTTAGATACCAGCTCTGTGGGCCTGGACAGGCCTGGTCATTCATTCGAGTTGTCCCTCCCTCACTTGTTTACCAGGTAGTTCTTGCGCATTGTGTTTCTCTTGGATTGTCATGTTGCTGAGAAATGGATTCCTTAACCATTAGTAAGCCTTCAGTGTGTGTTGTCATAGCCATGCTATTTGAAATTTGCCTTGAATTTTGGAAAAAATCTCTCGCTGATCCACCAACAAAGCAAACCCATGCCTCTTACACACACACCCACTCTGTGCCATTTAGATATTTTACATTCTGACTCATTAGTGCATAAGATCGCTTCTGCTCTTGTTAATAGGCATGCAAATACTTTTTTGAAGCACAGGTAATGTGCAACTGTTTATTTTGGAGTTGAAGGCTGCTTGCAGTTTGCCAAATGATATGCTTTACTTGAAGTCTTTACATTTCCAATTTTGTCATCATTCTCATGTGTCCCACACTGCCCTACCCTCTTCTGTCCTGCCCCACCTCGTCCTGCTCTTTCCTGCCCTGCCCCACCCCACCTCATCTTCCCCCATCTCATCTTGCCCCACCTCATCCTTTTCTTTTCTGCTCTGTCTTGCCCCACCTCGTTCTGCTCTTTCTTGCCCTGGCCTGCCCCACCTCGTCCTGCTCTTGTCCTGCCCTACCTCGTCCTGCCCTGCCCCACCACGTCCTGCCTTCTGTTGTGCTCTTCCCCCTACCCACCCCACCCTCTCCTGCCATGTCCTGTCCTGTCCCATCCTACCGTTTCCTGCTGTGCACTGCTCTGCTCTACTCCATCCTGACCTATTCTGCTCTACACTGTCCTGCCCCATCCTACTCTGTCCTGCCCTATCCTCTCCCTCAGGTGTGCGTCATCTATTCCACCGCCATGAGGAGCTGGTGTAGGGCTGTTATGGAGTCCCTCTTCCTGAGCTCTGCTGGCTCCCAGGTCTTGTGTTTTCTACTGGACCACGCTGAGCACGTTATTGTCGACTCTGACAGGCAAGTAACCGGAAGCCTTTACTTGGCAAATAAGGATTAAATCCTCACACGGGGTATGGTCAGATGCAGATTTACAGAATTACAGAAGAATGAGTGCCTCTCTTTCTCCATACATTCATTTTCTCGTGATATTATTTTGGTGCACGTTTAGACAACACTTTTGAGTTTCTCCTCCTTTTCCACAGCATTCGAGCTCCTCTGGAAAAGTTTCTCCTGCTGCCGTTCTGGGTGAGGCGCTTCCAGCTGGCTGGTATCTACCCCCTGACTCTGGAGGTGTCTGCCTGCCTGCAGAAAGCCACACTAAAGTAGGTGATGGAGTCTGTTGTTCTCCACTGTGTTTAAATGTGTGGAATTGGATGCTTCTTTATTGCTGTGCCTCTGCCCCCTCAGACGTGCAGCGTGCTGGGACAGCTCGGCCACACGCTACCTGCATGAGCTCATTCAAGGTACACCTGGTTCCGCTTTTATTTAACCAGAATCTCAGGCCTTTTAATATTCCTTCTAAATTGAACCTCTTTAAATGCTGTTCCCGGCAGCTTCTACCCTGAAGGAGGCTGTCGTCTATGATCAGAATGCGGAGTCCACTGCTGTCCAGCTTTATCTCACTATCAGGGACATAAAGGTGCTAAAATCTCGATGCGTCACTGGCTTTGTAGCATCATGGCCGTGGAAATGCCTGCTCTTCACATACCTTCCTCACTTCGTGCTAATTCCTGTAGTATTCGAGAGGTTAAACAATTTTGGGTAATTTCAGGTATTTTTCACTTTGAAGCAGTAGGGCCATCAGTTCTTATCTCTCCTTGCAGATCTGCGTAAATGACGAATTTGTGACAAAGAGGTTTGCGTGTTTCTCAAGCGCGAGACCTGAGCAGAGCTTGCAGGACTATGGTGCCGATGCGCTCCTGGTAGCCTCCAACACTCTCGCTTCTGGGAAGTCTCCTTTGCGTGTGCAGAATGACTACATGGATGTCCAGTCTGGTAAAGACTCATGGGATCTCTACAGTGTTGCCTTTGAAAAACCCTTTTGCTTGACTGTGCTGTGTAATAAATGTTTGTATTTTCAATCTAGGGACAAGCCAGAATGTGGAGATCACATGTGAGGAAAAAGACCGGGTTGATTTTTGGTCAGGGGGTAATGGACAGAAGGTTCCAGAAAACCACGTTCTCCACCTCTCTCCTGAGGGGGAACAGGTTACTGCGGTAGGGCTTGCAGAATGGAATATCTTTTCTGTCTTTGTGCATGTACAACCAAACTCTGTCTGCGTTCTCCACCAATACTACAGAATTGTTGTAACGATACCAAAATTTCAACCTCGATACTGATACCACTTTAAGTATCATGATACTACAACAAAAGCAATGCAGAAAAAGTTAAATATTGTTCATCATAAATTATAATTTGTCACTGATTTTCAGGAGACGTTTATTTCAAATGCTTTTAAATTGATTTTTTTATTATTTTAATAAATGAAACCTCACTCCACTCCAACACACACCCTAATGTTGCCAAGCATCATATTATGATTGCTCTCATTCATTCAGTTACAAGGAGAATGATAGTATGTTCTATAAAATTCATAAAGGCTATGAATGAAAAGTGAAAATGAAAATATATGAAAAGTCCTATTAGGAACACCATACGAATACGGTGTTTGACCCCCTTTCGCCTTCAGAACTGCCTTAATTCTACGTGGCATTGATTAAACAAATGTTGGCCTATATTGATAGGATAGCATCTTGCAGTTCATGGAGATTTGTGGGATGCACATCCAGGGCATGAAGCTCCCATTCCACCACATCCCAAAGATGCTCTATTGGGTGGAGATCTGGTGACTGTGGGGGCCATTTTAGTAGAGTGAACATGAATTGTCATGTTCAAGAAACCAATTTGAAATGATTCGAGCTTTGTGACATGGTGCATTATCCTGCTGGAAGTAGCCAT